>NW_003147013.1:0-12422 GCF_000003605.2 Saccoglossus kowalevskii
CTAGGTATTTGCAATATTGTGACAATAAAAATGGCGATCGATGTCATTTAAATTAGATGAAATAAATGATGGAGAATGGATCGCGAATGGAATTAGCGATTTGGAAATGTGTCGATTCAATTACTCTCCAATTCGTGGATTCAAAACATACTCATTCCACAGGTGAGGCTCGAACTCACAACCTCCGCATTACTCAGTAACACAGCAGTACTGCCATATAAGTAGGGCATTCTAACCGATTGTGCCACTGGGGAAGATAAAACAACCCATTGAGTGCACTTTCAATAGGATAACCGCATTTTGTGTAATACAACTTGCGTCAGAAATATCGTGGAATTTTAATATTAGTTCTCTTTATTTTAAATTTGACGATTCATATATAAATGCACGAATATAAGTTAAAAGTAAAACATATACAGAACAAATACACTCATACGTCGCTGATATTTAGCAGCACGGTTTATTATTAAAACTTTCTTGAAACTGGTGGATAATACAAAATGACTCGACTTGAAGAAATATGACTACTTGCATTGAGCGATTGGCCAGGAATGTCACGCGCTGTGTCTTTTGTGTCATTCCGAACAATACGTCCAACATGTTTAATCCTTTTATTGTCCGATACATCACAGTGGCCGGCTTTTCGTTTCGGCTGACAGCATAGTATTTTGGCAATACTAAAGTCACTAAACTGTTTTCCGTTTACAAGTCTTTCTTGAGTTCTCTCGCTGTGTCAGGTCATGTATATTACGAGGACTCTTGATGAAGCAATTGTTTACAGAGAGGTTTTGACGGATTGAATTCTCCCAGCCAGGTTCTTCACCCGATAATACGAAAAAGTTGTCTCTATATAGCGGTAGATATCATTCAATGTAGCCCTCTGTTCCGCGTTTGACCTTATAGCCAAAACGATAAGTGATACGAAGCTATACGGCGGTCGGTCTATGCATGACAATGTACTGTGAGAGTTGAAATTACTGGTATACGGTGGATTGGCATACATATGCTGTATGCGTGAGTAAACATCTGCAGCATACATTAAGTTACCTCTTGGATTGTGCATCGTCATCTCGAATGATGTATTTTTTGTGAATTTAAGAATGGTTTGAGTCAACAAGGTAGAACTTAAGTCACCTTGAAATCTGCATATTATTCAAAATAACCCAATCAGAGAGCAGGAAATCAAATGCCATTAACCCCTAATTACAATCAGCACTTATTGGCGATAATCGAACAAATTCACCTATTGTGATATCCGTAATAACATGTGCTTCGCACTTTCATAAATACCTCACCTGTTACATAATCTATATAAAGTGTATTGGGTTATTGTTTTATAGCATGCATAAATGAAATGTAATGTACGTGAAAATTATTGAATGTCATTCATGGAATGAGAATAGATCATCCGTGATTTCAATATGCCAATCAGTAAACGATCACAAGATGGCGCTCCAACAAACAGTCTGCTTAACAGCGCCCTCAAAATCGTAAAATTATATAACCGTCTTGAGCAAGTCAATGACATCTATTATTCTACTTGAATAATGCATCACCACTGGACGTTTTTAGCAGGCTTTGTAAACACTGGGTAAATGAATAAGTAAAAAACAGCACTTCACAGGATTGCATGCAATTATCGTTAGATATATACGCAAGCTGTGATGCCATTTATCCATTTTAATTGAGTCGGGTTAAGCACGTTTTTAACTCAAATTCGACGTATTTGCAATTTTGTGACAATAAAAATGGCGATCGATGTCATTTAAATTAGATGAAATAAATGCTGGAGAATGGATCGCGATTTGGAAATGTGTCGATTCAATTACTCTCCAATTCGTGGATTCAAAACATACTCATTCCACAGGTGAGGCTCGAACTCACAACCTCCGCATTACTCAGTAACAGAGCAGTACTGCCATATAAGTAGGGCATTCTAACCGATTGTGCCACTGGGGAAGATGAAACAACCCATTGAGTGCACTTTCAATAGGATAACCGCATTTTGTTTAATACAACTTGCGACAGAAATATCGTGGAATTTTAATATTAGTTCTCTTTATTTAAATTTGACGGTTCATATATAATTGTACGAATAAAAGTTAAAAGTAATACATATACAGAACAAATACACTCATACGTAGCTGATATTTAGCAGCACGGTTTATTATTAAAGCTTTCTTGAAACTGGTGGATAATACAAAATGACTCGACTTGAAGAAATCTGACTACTTGCATTGAAAGATTGACCAGGAATGTCACGCGCAGAGTCTTTTGTGTCATTACTAACAATACGTCCAACATGTTTAATCCTTTTATTGTCCGATACATCACAGTGGCCGGCTTTTCGTTTCGGCTGACAGCTCAGTATTTTGGCAATACTAAAGTCACTAATCTGTTTTCCGTTTACATGTCTTTCTTGTGTTCTCTCGCTACGTGTAATCGAGAAAACGTAATTTGGCGTATGTTTCTTGCATGACTCCACCGACGACGACGTGCTTTCAGGTTTATATCGGGTAATATAATCCTCGTTCGCTTGGCTGTTCGTTGTTATAAACTCGTGGTTATTGGATTTCTTATATCCTCGACGACGGCGGCGGAAGTCGTTTTCAGAAAACATTTCTTTCCAACCCTCTGCTAGTCTCCAGAAATGACCGTGAGTCAGGTCATGTATACTACGAGGACTCTTGATGAAGCAATTGTTTACAGAGAGGTTTTGACGGATTGAATTTTTCCAGCCAGGGCTCTTCACCCGATAATACGGAAAAGTTGTCTCTATATAGCGGTAGATATCTTTCAATGTAGCCCTCTGTTCCGCGTTTGACCTTATAGCCAAGACGATAAGTGCTACGAAGCTATACGGCGGTCGGTCTACGCATGACAATGTACTGTGAGAGTTGAAATTACTGGTATACGGTGGATTGGCATACATATGCTGTATGCGTGAGTAAACATCTGCAGCATACATTACGTTACCTCTTGGATTGTGCATCGTCATCTCGAATGATGTATTTTTTTGTGAATTTAAGAATGGTTTGAGTCAACAAGGTGGAACTTAAGTCACCTTGAAATCTGCATATTATTCAAAATAACCCAATCAGAGAGCAGGAAATCAAATGCCATTAACCCCTAATTACAATCAGCACTTATTGGCGATAATCGAACAAATTCACCTATTGTGATATCCGTAATAACATGTGCTTCGCACTTTCATAAATATCTCACCTGTTACATAATCTATATAAAGTGTATTGGGTTATTGTTTTATAGCATGCATAAATGAAATGTAATGTACGTGAAAATTATTGAATGTCATTCATGAAATGAGCATAGATCATCCGTGATTTCAATATGCCAATCAGTAAACGATCACAAGATGGCGCTCCAACAAACAGTCTGCTTAACAGCGCCCTCAAAATCGTAAAATTATATAACCGTCTTGAGCAAGTCAATGACATCTATTATTCTACTTGAATAATGCATCACCACTGGACGTTTTTAGCAGGCTTTGTAAACACTGGGTAAATGAATAAGTAAAAAACAGCACTTCACAGGATTGCATGCAATTATCGTTAGATATATACGCAAGCTGTGATGCCATTTATCCATTTTAATTGAGTCGGGTTAAGCACGTGTTTAACTCAAATTCGACGTATTTGCAATTTTGCGACAATAAAAATGGCGATCGATGTCATTTAAATTAGATGAAATAAATGCTAGAGATTGGATTGCGAATGGAATTTGCGATTGGGAAATGTTTCGATTCAATTATTCTCCAATTCGTGGATCCAAAACATACTCATTCCACAGGTGAGTCTCGAACTCACACTCTCCGCATTACTCAGTAACAGAGCAGTACTGCCATATAAGTAGGGCATTCTAACCGATTGTGCCACGGGGAAGATGAAACAACCTATTGAGTACACTTTCAATAGGATAACCGCATTTTGTTCAATACAACTTGCGTCTGAAATATCGTGGAATTTTAATATTAGTTCTCTTTATTTTGAATTTGACGGTTCATATATAATTGCTCGAATATAAGTTAAAAGTAATACATATACAGAATAAATACACTCATACGTAGCTGATATTTAGCAGCACGGTTTATTATTAAAACTTTCTTGAAACTGGTGGGTAATACAAAATGACTCGAATTGAAGATATCTGACTACTTGCATTGAAAGATTGGCCAGGAATGTCACGCCCAGTGTCTTTTGTGTCATTACGAACAATACGTCCAACATGTTTAATCCTTTTATTGTCCGATACATCACAGAGGCCGGCTTTTCGTTTCGACTGACAGCATTGTATTTTGGCAATACTAAATTCACTGAACTGTTTTCCGTTTACATGTCTTTCTTGTGTTCTCTCGCTACGTGTAATCGAGGAAACGTAATTTGGCGTATGTTTCTTGCATGACTCCACCGACGACGACGTGCTTTCAGGTTTATATCGGGTAATATAATCCTCGTTCGCTTGGCTGTTCGTTGTTATAAACTCGTGGTTATTGGATTTCTTATATCCTCGACGACGGCGGCGGAAGTCGCTTTCAGAAAACATTTCTTTCCAACCATCTGCTAGTCTTCAGAAATGACCGTGAGTCAGGTCATGTATACTACGAGGACTCTTGATGAAGCAATTGTTTTAAGAGAGGTTTTGACGGATTGAATTCTTCCAGCCAGGTTCTTCACCGGATAATACGAAAAAGTTGTCTCTATATAGCGGTAGATATCTTTCAATGTAGCCCTCTGTTCCGCGTTTGAACTTAAAGCCAAAACGATAAGGGATACGAAGCTATACGGCGGTCGGTCTATGCATGACAATGTACTGTGAGAGTTGAAATTACTGGTATACGGTGGATTGGCATACATATGCTGTATGCGTGAGTAAACATCTGCAGCATACACTACGTTTCCTCTTGGATTGTGCATCGTCATCTCGAATGATGTATTTTTTGTGAATTTAAGAATGGTTTGAGTCAACAAGGTAGACGTTAAGTCACCTTGAAATCTGCATATTATTCAAAATAACCCAATCAGAGAGCAGGAAATCAAATGCCATAAACCCCTAATTACAATTCAGCACTTATTGGCGATAACCGAACAAATTCACCTATTGTGATATCCGTAATAACATGTGCTTCGCACTTTCATAAATACCTCACCTGTTACATATTCTATATTAAGTGTATTGGGTTATTGTTTTATAGCATGCATAAATGAAATGTAATGTACGTGAAAATTATTGAATGTCATTCATGGAATGAGCATAGATCATCCGTGATTTCAATATGCCAATCAGTAAACGATCACAAGATGGCGCTCCAACAAACAGTCTGCTTAACAGCGCCCTCAAAATCGTAAAATTATATAACCGTCTTGAGCAAGTCAATGACATCTATTATTCTACTTGAATAATGCATCACCACTGGACGTTTTTAGCAGGCTTTGTAAACACTGGGTAAATGAATAAGTAAAAAACAGCACTTCACAGGATTGCATGCAATTATCGTTAGATATATACGCAAGCTGTGATGCCATTTATCCATTTTAATTGAGTCGGGTTAAGCACGTTTTTAACTCAAATTCGACGTATTTGCAATTTTGTGACAATAAAAATGGCGATCGATGTCATTTAAATTAGATGAAATAAATGCTGGAGAATGGATCGCGATTTAGAAATGTGTCGATTCAATTACTCTCCAATTCGTGGATTCAAAACATACTCATTCCACAGGTGAGGCTCGAACTCACAACCTCCGCATTACTCAGTAACAGAGCAGTACTGCCATATAAGTAGGGCATTCTAACCGATTGTGCCACTGGGGAAGATGAAACAACCCATTGAGTGCACTTTCAATAGGATAACCGCATTTTGTTTAATACAACTTGCGACAGAAATATCGTGGAATTTTAATATTAGTTCTCTTTATTTAAATTTGACGGTTCATATATAATTGTACGAATAAAAGTTAAAAGTAATACATATACAGAACAAATACACTCATACGTAGCTGATATTTAGCAGCACGGTTTATTATTAAAGCTTTCTTGAAACTGGTGGATAATACAAAATGACTCGACTTGAAGAAATCTGACTACTTGCATTGAAAGATTGACCAGGAATGTCACGCGCAGAGTCTTTTGTGTCATTACTAACAATACGTCCAACATGTTTAATCCTTTTATTGTCCGATACATCACAGTGGCCGGCTTTTCGTTTCGGCTGACAGCTCAGTATTTTGGCAATACTAAAGTCACTAAACTGTTTTCCGTTTACATGTCTTTCTTGTGTTCTCTCGCTACGTGTAATCGAGAAAACGTAATTTGGCATATGTTTCTTGCATGACTCCACCGACGACGACGTGCTTTCAGGTTTATATCGGGTAATATAATCCTCGTTCGCTTGGCTGTTCGTTGTTATAAACTCGTGGTTATTGGATTTCTTATATCCTCGACGACGACGGCGGAAGTCGCTTTCAGAAAACATTTCTTTCCAACCCTCCGCTAGTCTCCAGAAACGACCGTGAGTCAGGTCATGTATACTACGAGGACTCTTGATGAAGCAATTGTTTACAGAGAGGTTTTGACGGATTGAATTCTTCCAGCCAGGGCTCTTCACCCGATAATACGGCAAAGTTGTCTCTATATAGCGGTAGATATCTTTCAATGTAGCCCTCTGTTCCGCGTTTGACCTTATAGCCAAGACGATAAGTGCTACGTGGCTATACGGCGGTCGGTCTACGCATAACAATGTACTGTGAGAGTTGAAATTACTGGTATACGGTGGATTGGCATACATATGCTGTATGCGTGAGTAAACATCTGCAGCATACATTACGTTACCTCTTGGATTGTGGATCGTCATCTCGAATGATGTATTTTTTGTGAATTTAAGAATGGTTTGAGTAAACAAGGTAGAACTTAAGTCACCTTGAAATCTGCATATTATTCAAAATAACCCAATCAAAGAGCAGGAAATCAAATGCCATTAACCCCTAATTACAATCAGCACTTATTGGCGATAATCGAACAAATTCACCTATTGTGATATCCGTAATAACATGTGCTTCGCACTTTCATAAATACCTCACCTGTTACATAATCTATATAAAGTGTATTGGGTTATTGTTTTATAGCATGCATAAATGAAATGTAATGTGCGTGAAAATTATTGAATGTCATTCATGAAATGAGCATAGATCATCCGTGATTACAATATGCCAATCAGTAAACGATCACAAGATGGCGCTCCAACAAACAGTCTGCTTATCAGCGCCCTCAAAATCGTAAAATTATATAACCGTCTTAAGCAAGTCAATGACATCTATTATTCTACTTGAATAATGCATCACCACTGGACGTTTTTAGCAGGCTTTGTAAACACTGGGTAAATGAATAAGTAAAAAACAGCACTTCACAGGATTGCATGCAATTATCGTTAGATATATACGCAAGCTGTGATGCCATTTATCCATTTTAATTGAGTCGGGTTAAGCACGTGTTTAACTCAAATTCGACGTATTTGCAATTTTGTGACAATAAAAATGGCGATCGATGTCATTTAAATTAGATGAAATAAATGCTGGAGAATGGATCGCGAATTGAATTTGCGATTTGGAAATGTGTCGATTCAATTACTCTCCAATTCGTGGATTCAAAACATACTCATTCCACAGGTGAGGCTCGAACTCACAACCTCCGCATTACTCAGTAACAGAGCAGTACTGCCATATAAGTAGGGCATTCTAACCGATTGTGCCACTGGGGAAGATAAAACAACCCATTGAGTGCACTTTCAATAGGATAACCGCATTTTGTGTAATACAACTTGCGTCAGAAATATCGTGGAATTTTAATATTAGTTCTCTTTATTTTAAATTTGACGATTCATATATAAATGCACGAATATAAGTTAAAAGTAAAACATATACAGAACAAATACACTCATACGTAGCTGATATTTAGCAGCACGGTTTATTATTAAAACTTTCTTGAAACTGGTGGATAATACAAAATGACTCGACTTGAAGAAATATGACTACTTGCATTGAGCGATTGGCCAGGAATGTCACGCGCTGTGTCTTTTGTGTCATTCCGAACAATACGTCCAACATGTTTAATCCTTTTATTGTCCGATACATCACAGTGGCCGGCTTTTCGTTTCGGCTGACAGCATAGTATTTTGGCAATACTAAAGTCACTAAACTGTTTTCCGTTTACAAGTCTTTCTTGTGTTCTTTCGCTACGTGTAATCGAGAAAACGTAATTTGGCGTATGTTTCTTGCATGACTCCACCGACGACGACGTGCTTTCAGGTTTATATCGGGTAATATAATCCTCGTTCGCTTGGCTGTTCGTTGTTATAAACTCGTGGTTATTGGATTTCTTATATCCTCGACGACGGCGGCGAAGTCGTTTTCAGAAAACATTTCTTTCCAACCCTCTGCTAGTCTCCAGAAATGACCGTGAGTCAGGTCATGTATACTACGAGGACTCTTGATGAAGCAATTGTTTACAGAGAGGTTTTGACGGATTGAATTCTTCCAGCCAGGGCTCTTCACCCGATAATACGGAAAAGTTGTCTCTATATAGCGGTAGATATCTTTCAATGTAGCCCTCTGTTCCGCGTTTGACCTTATAGCCAAGATGATAAGTGCTACGAAGCTATACGGCGGTCGGTCTACGCATGACAATGTACTGTGAGAGTTGAAATTACTGGTATACGGTGGATTGGCATACATATGCTGTATGCGTGAGTAAACATCTGCAGCATACATTACGTTACCTCTTGGATTGTGCATCGTCATCCTCGAATGATGTATTTTTGTGAATTAAGAATCGTTTGAGTCAACAAGGTAGAACTTAAGTCACCTTGAAATCTGCATATTATTCAAAATAACCCAATCAGAGAGCAGGAAATCAAATGCCATTAACCCCTAATTACAATCAGCACTTATTGGCGATAATCGAACAAATTCACCTATTGTGATATCCGTAATAACATGTGCTTCGCACTTTCATAAATATCTCACCTGTTACATAATCTATATAAAGTGTATTGGGTTATTGTTTTATAGCATGCATAAATGAAATGTAATGTACGTGAAAATTATTGAATGTCATTCATGAAATGAGCATAGATCATCCGTGATTTCAATATGCCAATCAGTAAACGATCACAAGATGGCGCTCCAACAAACAGTCTGCTTAACAGCGCCCTCAAAATCGTAGAATTATATAACCGTCTTAAGCAAGTCTATGACATCTATTCTTCTACCTGAATAATGCTTCACCACTGGACGTTTTTAGCAGGCTTTGTAAACACTGGGTAAATAAATAAGTAAAAACAACACTTCACAGGATTGCATGCAATTATCGTTAGATTTATACGTCAGCTGTGATGCCATTTATCCATTTTAATTGAGTCGGGTTAAGCAGGTGTTTAACTCAAATTCGACGTATTTGCAATTTTGCGACCATATAAATAGCGATCGATGTCATTTAAATTAGATGAAATAAATGATGGAGAATGGATCGCGAATGGAATTTGCGATTTGGAAATGTGTCGATTCAATTACTCTCCAATTCGTGGATTCAAAACATACTCATTCCACAGGTGAGACTCGAACTCACAACCTCCGCATTACTCAGTAACAGAGCAGTACTGCCATATAAGTAGGGCATTCTAACCGATTGTGCCACTGGGGAAGATAAAACAACCCATTGAGTGCACTTTCAATAGGATAACCGCATTTTGTTCAATACAACTTGCGTCAGAAATATCGTGGAATTTTAATATTAGTTCTCTTTATTTTGAATTTGACGGTTCATATATAATTGCTCGAATATAAGTTAAAAGTAATACATATACAGAATAAATACACTCATACGTAGCTGATATTTAGCAGCACGGTTTATTATTAAAGCTTTCTTGAAACTGGTGGGTAATACAAAATGAGTCGAATTGAAGATATCTGACTACTTGCATTGAAAGATTGGCCAGGAATGTCACGCGCAGAGTCTTTTGTGTCATTACGAACAATATGTCCAACATGTTTAATCCTTTTATTGTCCGATACATCACAGTGGCCGGCTTTTCGTTTCGACTGACAGCGTAGTATTTTGGCAATACTAAAGTCACTAAACTGTTTTCCGTTTACATGTTTTTCTTGTGTTCTCTCGCTACGTGTAATCGAGGAAACGTAATTTGCGTACTAGTATGTTTGTTGCATGACTCCACCGACGACGACGTGCTTTCAGGTTTATATCGAACAATATAATCCTCGTTCGCTTGGCTGTTCGTTGTTATAAACTCGTGGTTATTGGATTTATTATATCCTCGACGACGGCGGCGGAAGTCGCTTTCAGAAAACATTTCTTTCCAACCCTCTGCTAGTCTTCAGAAATGACCGTGAGTCAGGTCATGTATACTACGAGGACTCCTGATGAAGCAATTGTTTAAAGAGAGGTTTTGACGGATTGAATTCTTCCAGCCAGGGCTCTTCACCCGATAATACGGAAAATTTGTCTCTATATAGCGGTAGATATCTTTCAATGTAGCCCTCTGTTCCGCGTTTGACCTTATAGCCAAGACGATAAGTGCTACGAAGCTATACGGCGGTCGGTCTATGCATGACAATGTACTGTGAGAGTTGAAATTACTGGTATACGGTGGATTGGCATACATATGCTGTATGCGTGAGTAAACATCTGCAACATACATTACGTTACCTCTTGGATTGTGCATCGTCATCTCGAATGATGTATTTTTTGTGAATTTAACAATGGTTTGAGTCAACAAGGTAGACGTTAAGTTACCTTGAAATCTGCATATTATTCAAAATAACCCAATCAGAGAGCAGGAAATCAAATGCCATTAACCCCTAATTACAATCAGCACTTATTGGCGATAATAGAACAAATTCACCTATTGTGATATCCGTAATAACATGTGCTTCGCACTTTCATAAATATCTCACCTGTTACATAATCTATATAAAGTGTATTGGGTTATTGTTTTATAGCATGCATAAATGAAATGTAGTGTGCGTGAAAATTATTGAATGTCATTCATGAAATGAGCATAGATCATCCGTGATTACAATATGCCAATCAGTAAATGATCACAAGATGGCGCTCCAACAAACAGTCTGCTTAACAGCGCCCTCAAAATCGTAAAATTATATAACCGCCTTAAGCAAGTCAATGACATCTATTATTCTACTTGAATAATGCATCACCACTGGACGTTTTTAGCAGGCTTTGTAACCACTGGGTAAATAAATAAGTAAAAAACAGCACTTCACAGGATTGCATGCAATTATCGTTAGATATATACGCAAGCTGTGATGCCATTTATCCATTTTAATTGAGTCGGGTTAAACAGGTGTTTGACTCAAATTCTAGGTATTTTCAATTTTGTGACAATAAAAATGGCGATCGATGTCATTTAAATTATATAAAATAAATGCTGGAGATTGGATCGCGAATGGAATTTGCGATTTGGAAATGTTTCGATTCAATTATTCTCCAATTCGTGGATTCAAAACATACTCATTCCCCAGGTGAGGCTCGAACTCACAACCTCCGCATTACTCAGTAACAGAGCAGTACTGCCATATAAGTACGGCGCGCTAACCGATTGTGCCACTGGGGAAGATGAAACAAACAATTGAGTGCACTTTCAATAGTATAACCGCATTTTGTTCAATACAACTTGCGTCAGAAATCTCGTGGAATTTTAATATTAGTTCTCTTTATTTAAATTTGACGGTTCATATATAATTGTACGAATATAAGTTAAAAGTAATACATATACAGAACAAATACACTCACACGTAGCTGATATTTAGCAGCACGGTTTATTATTAAAACTTTCTTGAAACTGGTGGGTAATACAAAATAACTCGAATTGAAGATATCTGACTACTTGCATTGAAAAATTGGCCAGGAATGTCACGCTCAGTGTCTTTTGTGACATTACTAACAATACGTCCAACACGTTTAATCCTTTTATTATCCAATACATCACAGTGTCCGGCTTTTCGTTTCGACTGACAACGTAGTATTTTGGCAATACTAAAGTCACTAAACTCATTTCCGTTTACATGTCTTTCTTGTGTTCTCTCGCTATGTGTAATCGAGGAAACGTAATTTGGCGTCTTTTTCTTGCATGACTCCACCGACGACGGCGTGCTTTCAGGTTTATATCGCGCAATATAATCCTCGTTCGCTTGGCTGTTAGTTGTTATAAACTCGTGGTTATTGGATTTCTTATATCCTCGACGACGGCGGCGGAAGTCGCTTTCAGCAAACATTTCTTTTAAACCCTCTGCTAGTCTCCAGAAATGACCGTGAGTCAGGTCATGTATACTACGAGGACTCTTGATGAAGCAATTGTTCAAAGAGAGGTTATGA
>NW_003147040.1:0-11546 GCF_000003605.2 Saccoglossus kowalevskii
TAGTATGTAATATGGAATAAAAATTTTGATGAGCCTACTGCACGTGGTATTCCCAGCCGGTCTCCCATGCAAGTACTAACCATGCCCGATGCAGATTAACTTCAGTGATCGGACGAGAACTGTTGTATTCTGCAATGGTTTGGCAGTAGGCTGAATATTTGTCGGAATTGAATGTAATTTAATACTTTGGCTAGGCAAAAAAACATGGGAAAATGTTAGTATGTACGGTGGAATAAAAATGTTGATAAGCCTACTGAACGTAGTATTCCCAGCCAGTCTCCCATGCAAGTACAAACCATGCCCGATGCAGATTAACTTCAGTGATCGGACGAGAACTGTTGTATTCTGCAATAGTTTGGCAGTAGGCTGAATATTTGTCGGAATTGAATGTAATTTAATACTTTGGCTAGGCAACAAATCCCGGGAAAAATGTGCATGTACGGTGGAATAATAATGTTGATAAGCCTACTGCACGTGGTATTCCCAGCCAGTCTCCCATGCAAGTACTAACCATGCCCGATGCAGATTAACTTCAGTGATCGGACAAGAACTGGTGTATTCTGCATTGGTTTGGCAGTAGGCTGCATATTCGTCGCAATCAGATGTCATTTAATGCTTCGGCTAGGAAAAAAAGCATGGAAAAATGTTAGTATGTAATATGGAATAAAAATGTTGATGAGCCTACTGCACGTGGTATTCCCAGCCGGTCTCCCATGCAAGTACTAACCACGCCCGATGCAGCATAACTTCAGTGATCGGACGAGAACTGGTGTATTCTGCAATGGGTTGGCAGTAGGCTGAATATTCGTTGCAATTGGATGTCATTTATTGCTTCGGCTAGGCAAAAAAACATTGGAAAATGTAAGTATGTACAGTGGAATAAAAATGTTGATAAGCCTACTGCACGTGGTATTCCCAGCCGGTCTCCCATGCAAGTACTAACCATGCCCGATGCAGATTAACTTCAGTGATCGGACGAGAACTGTTGTATTCTGCAATGGTTTGGCAGTAGGCTGAATATTTGTCGGAATTGAATGTAATTTAATACTTTGGCTAGGCAACAAATCCCGGGAAAAATGTGCATGTACGGTGGAATAATAATGTTGATAAGCCTACTGCACGTGGTATTCCAGCCAGTCTCCCATGCAAGTACTAACCATGCCCGATGCAGATTAACTTCAGTGATCGGACAAGAACTGGTGTATTCTGCATTGGTTTGGCAGTAGGCTGCATATTCGTCGCAATCGGATGTCATTTAATGCTTCGGCTAGGAAAAAAAGCATGGAAAAAAGTTAGTATGTACGATGGAATAAAAATGTTGATGAGCCTACTGCGCATGGTATTCTCAGCCGGTCTCCCATACAAGTATTAACCACGCCCGATGCAGCTTAACTTCAGTGATCGGATGAGAACTGGTGTATTCTGCAATGGTTTCGAGTAGCAGAACATGCCTCGGAATTGGATGTCATTTAATGCTACGGCTAGGCAAAAATCATAGGAAAAATTTAGTATGTAATGTGGAATAAAAATGTTTATGAGCCTACTGCACGTGGTATTCCCAGCCGGTCTCCCATGCAAGTACTAACCATGCCCGATGCAGATTAACTTCAGTGATCGGACGAGAACTGGTGTATTCTGCATTGGTTTGGCAGTAGGCTGAATATTCGTAGCAATTGGATGTCATTTATTGCTTTGGCTAGGCAAAAAAACATGGGAAAATGTTAGTATGTACGGTGGAATAAAAATGTTGATAAGCCTACTGCACGTGGTATTCCCAGCCAGTCTCCCATGCAAGTACTAACCATGCCCGATGCAGATTAACTTCAGTGATCGGACGAGAACTGTTGTATTCTGCAATGGTTTGGCAGTAGGCTGAATATTTGTCGGAATTGAATGTAATTTAATACTTTGGCTAGGCAACAAATCCGGGGAAAAATGTGCATGTACGGTGGAATAATAATGTTGATAAGCCTACTGCACGTGGTATTCCCAGCCGGTCTCCCATGCAAGTACTAACCATGCCCGATGCAGATTAACTTCAGTGATCGGACGAGAACTGTTGTATTCTGCAATGGTTTGGCAGTAGGATGAATATTTGTCGGAATTGAATGTAATTTAATACTTTGGCTAGGCAACAAATCCCGGGAAAAATGTGCATGTACGGTGGAATAATAATGTTGATAAGCCTACTGCACGTGGTATTCCCAGCCGGTCTCCCATGCAAGTACTAACCATGCCCGATGCAGATTAACTTCAGTGATCGGACGAGAACTGGTGTATTCTGCATTGGTTTGGCAGCAGGCTGAATATTCGTCGCAATTGGATGTCATTTAATGCTTCGGCTAGGAAAAAAAGCATGGAAAAAAGTTCGTATGTACAGTGGAATAAAAATGTTGAAGAGCCTACTGCGCATGGTATTCTCAGCCAGTCTCCCATACAAGTATTAACCACGCCCGATGCAGCTTAACTTCAGTGATCGGACGAGAACTGGTGTATTCTGCAATGGTTTCGAGTAGGCTGAATATGCCTAGGAATTGGATGTCATTTAATGCTACGGCTAGGCAAAAAATCATAGGAAAAAGTTAGTATGTAATGTGGAATAAAAATGTTGATGAGCCTACTGCACGTGGTATTCCCAGCCGGTCTCCCATGTAAGTACTAACCACGCCCGATGCAGCTTAACTTCAGTGATCGGACGAGAACTGGTGTATTCTGCAATGGGTTGGCAGTAGGCTGAATATTTGTTGCAATTGGATGTCATTTATTGCTTCGGCTATGCAAAAAAACATGGGAAAATGTTAGTATGTACGGTGGAATAAAAATGTTTATAAGCCTACTGCACGTGGTATTCCCAGCCAGTCTCCCATGCAAGTACTAACCACGCCCGATGCAGATTAACTTCAGTGATCAGACGAGAACTGGTGTATTCTGCAATGGTTTCGAGTAGGCTGAATATGCCTCGGAATTGGAGGTCATTTATTGCTTCGGCTAGGCAAAAAATCATAGGAAAAAGTTAGTATGTAATGTGGAATAAAAATGTTGATGAGCCTACTGCACGTGGTATTCCAAGCCGGTCTCCCATGTAAGTACTAACCACGCCCGATGCAGCTTAACTTCAGTGATCGGACGAGAACTGTTGTATTCTGCAATGGTTTGGCAGTAGGCTGAATATTTGTCGGAATTGAATGTAATTTAATACTTTGGCTAGGCAACAAATCCCGGGAAAAATGTGCATGTACGGTGGAATAATAATGTTGATAAGCCTACTGCACGTGGTATTCCCAGCCGGTCTCCCATGCAAGTACTAACCATGCCCCATGCAGATTAACTTCAGTGATCGGACGAGAACTGTTGTATTCTGCAATGGTTTGGCAGTAGGATGAATATTTGTCGGAATTGAATGTAATTTAATACTTTGGCTAGGCAACAAATCCCGGGAAAAATGTGCATGTACGGTGGAATAATAATGTTGATAAGCCTACTGCACGTGGTATTCCCAGCCGGTCTCCCATGCAAGTACTAACCATGCCCGATGCAGATTAACTTCAGTGATCGGACAAGAACTGGTGTATTCTGCATTGGTTTGGCAGTAGGCTGAATATTCGTCGCAATTGGATGTCATTTAATGCTTCGGCTAGGAAAAAAAGCATGGAAAAAAGTTAGTATGTACAGTGGAATAAAAATGTTGAAGAGCCAACTGCGCATGGTATTCTCAGCCAGTCTCCCATGCAAGTATTAACCACGCCCGATGCAGCTTAACTTCAGTGATCGGACGAGAACTGGTGTATTCTGCAATGGTTCCGAGTAGGCTGAATATGCCTAGGTATTGGATGTCATTTAATGCTACGGCTAGGCAAAAAATCATAGGAAAAAGTTAGTATGTAATGTGGAATAAAAATGTTGATGAGCCTACTGCACGTGGTATTCCCAGCCGGTCTCCCATGTAAGTACTAACCACGCCCGATGCAGCTTAACTTCAGTGATCGGACGAGAACTGTTGTATTCTGCAATGGTTTGGCAGTAGGCTGAATATTTGTCGGAATTGAATGTAATTTAATACTTTGGCTAGGCAACAAATCCCGGGAAAAATGTGCATGTACGGTGGAATAATAATGTTGATAAGCCTACTGCACGGGGTATTCGCAGCCGGTCTCCCATGCAAGTACTAACCACGCCCGATGCAGCTTAACTTCAGTGATCGCATGAGAACTGGTGTATTCTGCAATGGGTTGGCAGTAGGCTGAATATTCGTTGCAATTGGATGTCATTTATTGCTTCGGCTAGGCAAAAAAACATGGGAAAATGTTAGTATGCACGGTGGAATAAAAATGTTGATAAGCATACTGCACATGGTATTCCCAGCCGGTCTCCCATGAAAGTACTAACCATGCCCGATGCACATTAACTTCAGTGATCGGACGAGAACTGTTGTATACTGCAATGGTTTGGCAGTAGGCTGAATATTTGTCGGAATTGAATGTAATTTAATACTTTGGCTAGGCAACAAATCCCGGGAAAATGTTTGCATGTACGGTGGAATAAAAATGTTGATGAGCCTAATGCACGTGGTATACCCAGCCGGTCTCCCTTGCAAGTACTAACCACAACCGATGCAGCGTAACTTCAGTGATCGGAAGAGAACTGGTGTATACTGCAATGGTTTGGCAGTAGGCTGAATATTGGTCGGAATTGGATTTAATTTAATACTTCGGCTAGGCAAAAAATCCTGGGAAAAAGTTAGTATGTACAGTGGAATAAAAATGTTGATAAGCCTACTGCACATGGTATTCCCAGCCGGTCTGCCATGCAAGTACTAACCACGCCCGATGCAGATTAACTTCAGTGATCGGACGAGAACTGGTGTATTCTACAATGGTTTGTCAGTAGGTTGAATATTCGTCGGAATTGGATGTAATTTAATACTTCGGCTAGGCAAAAAAGCCCGGGAAAAAGTTAGTATGTATGGTGGAATAAAAATGTTGATGAGCCTAATGCACGTGGTATTCCCTACCGGTCTCCCTTGCAAGTACTAACCACGCCTGATGCAGCTTAACTTCAGTGATCGGACGTGAACTGGTGTATTTCTGCATTGGTTTGGCAGTAGGCTGAATATTCGTTGCAATTGGATGTCATTTATTGCTTCGGCTAGGCAAAAAAAACATGGGAAAATGTTAGTCTGTAATGTGAATAAAAATGTCGATGAGCCTACTGCATGTGGTATTCCCAGCCGGTCTCCCATGCAAGTACTACTACGACCGATGCAGCTTAACTTCAGTGATCGGACGAGAACTGGTGTATTCTGCAATGGGATGGCAGTAGGCTGAATATTCGTCGGAATTGGAGATCATTTATTGCTTCGGCTATGCAAACAATTCCGAGAAAAAGTTAGTATGTACGGTGGAATAATAATGTGGATGAGCCTAATGCACGTGGTATTCCCAGCCGGTCTCCCTTGCAAGTACTAACCACGCCCGATGCAGATTAACTTCAGTGATCGGACGTGAACTCGTGTATTCTGCATTGGTTTGGCAGTAGGCTGAATATTCGTTGCAATTGGATGTCATTTATTGCTTCGGCTAGGCAAAAAAAAACATGGGAAAATGTTAGTATGTAATGTGGAATAAAAATGTGATGAGCCTAATGCACGTGGTATTCCCAGCCGGTCACCTTTGCAAGTACTAACCACGCCCCGATGCAGCATAACTTCAGTGATCGGACGGGAACTGTTGTATTCTGCAATGGGTTGGCAGTAGGCTGAATATTCGTAGCAATTGGATGTCATTTATTGCTTTGGCTAGGCAAAAAAACATGGGAAAATGTTAGTATGTATGGTGGAATAAAAATGTTGATAAGCCTACTGCACGTGGTATTCCCAGCCAGTCTCCCATGCAAGTACTAACCATGCCCGATGCAGATTAACTTCAGTGATCGGACGAGAACTGTTGTATTCTGCAATGGTTTGGCAGTAGGATGAATATTTGTCGGAATTGAATGTAATTTAATACTTTGGCTGGGCAACAAATCCCGGGAAAAATGTGCATGTACGGTGGAATAATAATGTTGATAAGCCTACTGCATGTGGTATTCCCAGCCAGTCTCCCATGCAAGTACTAACCATGCCCGATGCAGATTAACTTCAGTGATCGGACGAGAACTGGTGTATTCTGCATTGGTTTGGCAGTAGGCTGAATATTAGTCGCAATTGGATGTCATTTAATGCTTCGGCTAGGAAAAAAAGCATGGAAAAAAGTTAGTATGTACAGTGGAATAAAAATGTTGAAGAGCCTACTGCGCATGGTATTCTCAGCCGGTCTCCCATGCAAGTATTAACCACGCCCGATGCAGCTTAACTTCTGTGATCGGACGAGAACTGGTGTATTCTGCAATGGTTTCGAGTAGGCTGAATATGCCTCGGAATTGGATGTCATTTAATGCTACGGCTAGGCAAAAAATCATAGGAAAATGTTAGTATGTACGGTGGAATAAAAATGTTGATAAGCCTACTGAACGTGGTATTCCCAGGCGGTCTCCCATGTAAGTACTAACCATGCCCGATGCAGCTTAACTTCAGTGATCGGACGAGAACTGTTGTATTCTGCAATGGTTTGGCAGTAGGATGAATATTTGTCGGAATTGAATTTACTTTAATACTTTGGCTAGGCAACAAATCCCGGGAAAAATGTGCATGTACGGTGGAATAATAATGTTGATAAGCCTACTGCATGTGGTATTCCCAGCCAGTCTCCCATGCAAGTACTAACCATGCCCGGTCCAGATTAACTTCAGTGATCGGACGAGAACTGGTGTATTTTTCATTGGTTTGGCAGTAGGCTGAATATTAGTCGCCATTGGATGTCATTTAATGCTTCGGCTAGGAAAAAAAGCATGGAAAAAAGTTAGTATGTACAGTGGAATAAAAATGTTGAAGAGCCTACTGCGCATGGTATTCTCAGCCGGTCTCCCATGCAAGTATTAACCACGCCCGATGCAGCTTAACTTCAGTGATCGGACAAGAACTGGTGTATTCTGCAATGGTTTCGAGTAGGATGAATATGCCTCGGAATTGGATGTCATTTAATGCTATGGCTAGGCAAAAAATCATAGGAAAAAGTTAGTATGTAATGTGGAATAAAAATGTTGATGAGCCTACTGCACGTGGTATTCCCAGCCGGTCTCCCATGTAAGTACTAACCACGCCCGATGCAGCTTAACTTCAGTGATCGGACGAGAACTGTTGTATTCTGCAATGGTTTGGCAGTAGGCTGAATATTTGTCGGAATTGAATGTAATTTAATACTTTGGCTAGGCAACAAATCCCGGGAAAAATGTGCATGTACGGTGGAATAATAA
Source organism: Saccoglossus kowalevskii (assembly GCF_000003605.2). Taxonomy (NCBI): domain Eukaryota; kingdom Metazoa; phylum Hemichordata; class Enteropneusta; family Harrimaniidae; genus Saccoglossus; species Saccoglossus kowalevskii. The sequence goes on from NW_003147040.1 coordinate 7,351, forward strand.
TGTTGACAAGCCTACTGAACGTGGTATTCCCAGCCGGACTCCCATGCAAGTACTAACGACGCCCAATGCAGCTTAACTTCAGTGATCGGACGTGAACTGGTGTATTCTGCACTGGTTTGGCAGTAGGCTGAATATTCGTTGCAATTGAATGTCATTTATTGCTTCGGCTAGGCAAAAATACATGGGAAAATGTTAGTATGTAATTTTGGAATAAAAATGTTGATGAGCATACTGCACATGGTATTCCCAGCCGGTCTCCCATGCAAGTTCTAACCACGCCCGATGCATCTTAACTTCAGTGATCGTACGAGAACTGGTGTATTCTTCATTGGTTTGGCTGTAGGCTGACTATTCTTTGCAATTGGAGGTCATTTATTGCTTCGGCTAGGTAAAAAATTATGGGAAAATGTTAGCATGTAATGTGGAATAAAAATGTTGATGAGCCTACTGCACGTGGTATTCCCAGCCGGTCTCCCATCCAAGTACTAACCACGCCCGATGCAGCATAACTTCAGTGATCGGACGAGAACTGTTGTATTCTGCAATGGGTTGGCAGTAGGCTGAATATTCGTAGCAATTGGATGTAATTTATTGCTTTGGCTAGGCAAAAAAACATGGGAAAATGTTAGTATGTACGGTGGAATAAAAATGTTGATAAGCCTACTGCACGTGGTATTCCCAGCCGGTCTCCCAAGCAAGTACTAACCATGCCCGATGCAGATTAACTTCAGTGATCGGACGAGAACTGTTGTATTCTGCAATGGTTTGGCAGTAGGATGAATATTTGTTGGAATTGATTGTAATTTAATACTTTGGCTAGGCAACAAATCCCGGGAAAAATGTGCATGTACGGTGGAATAATAATGTTGATAAGCCTACTGCACATGGTATTCCCAGCCGGTCTCCCATGCAAGTACTAACCATGCCCAATGCAGATTAACTTCAGTGATCGGACGAGAACTGGTGTATTCTGCATTGGTTTGACAGTAGGCTGAATATTAGTCGCAATTGGATGTCATTTAATGCTTCGGCTAGGAAAAAAAGCATGGAAAAAAGTTAGCATGTACAGTTGAATAAAAATGTTGAAGAGCCTACTGCGCATGGTATTCTCAGCCAGTCTCCCATGCAAGTATTAACCACGCCCGATGCAGCTTAACTTCAGTGTTCGGACGAGAACTGGTGTATTCTGCAATGGTTTCGAGTAGGCTGAATATGCCTCGGAATTGGATGTCATTTAATGCTACGGCTATGCAAAAAATCATAGGAAAAAGTTAGTATGTAATTTGGAATAAAAATGTTGATAAGCCTACTGCACGTGGTATTCCCAGCCGGTCTCCCATGTAAGTACTAACCACGCCCGATGCAGCTTAACTTCAGTGATCGGACGAGAACTGTTGTATTCTGCAATGGTTTGGCAGTAGCTGAATATTTGTCGGAATTGAATGTAATTTAATACTTTGGCTAGGCAACAAATCCCGGGAAAAATGTGCATGTACGGTGGAATTATAATGTTGATAAGCCTACTGCACGTAGTATTCCCAGCCAGTCTCCTATACAAGTACTAACCATGCCCGATGCAGATTACTTCAGCGATCGGACGAGAACTGGTGTATTCTGCATTGGTTTGGCAGTAGTCTGAATATTCGTCGCAATTGGATGTCATTTAATGCTTCGGCTAGGCAAAAAATCATGGAAAAAAGTTAGTATGTACGGTGGAATAAAAATGTTGATGAGCTACTGCCATGGTATTCTCAGCCAGTATCCCATGCAAGTACTAACCACGCCCGATGCATCTTAACTTCAGTGATCGGACGAGAACTGGTGTATTCTTCATTGGTTTAGCTGTAGGCTGAATATTCTTTGCAATTGGAGGTCATTTATTGCTTCGGCTAGGTAAAAAATTATGGGAAAATGTTAGTATGTAATGTGGAATAAAAATGTTGATGAGCCTACTGCACGTGGTATTCCCAGCCGGTCTCCCATGCAAGTACTAACCACGCCCCGATGCAGCATAACTTCAGTGATCGGACGAGAACTGTTGTATTCTGCAATGGGTTGGCAGTAGGCTGAATATTCGTAGCAATTGGATGTCATTTATTGCTTTGGCTAGGCAAAAAAACATGGGAAAATGTTAGTATGTACGGTGGAATAAAATGTTGATAAGCCTACTGCACGTGGTATTCCCAGCCAGTCTCCCATGCAAGTACTAACCATGCCCGATGCAGATTAACTTCAGTGATCGGACGAGAACTGTTGTATTCTGCAATGGTTTGGCAGTAGGATGAATATTTGTCGGAATTGAATGTATTTTAATACTTTGGCTAGGCAACAAATCCCGGGAAAAATGTGCATGTACGGTGGAATAATAATGTTGATAAGCCTACTGCACGTGGTATTCCCAGCCGGTCTCCCATGCAAGTACTAACCATGCCCGATGCAGATTAACTTCAGTGATCGGACGAGAACTGGTGTATTCTGCATTGGTTTGGCAGTAGGCTGAATATTCGTCGCAATTGGATGTCATTTAATGCTTCGGCTAGGCAAAAAATCATGGAAAAAAGTTAGTATGTACAGTGGAATAAAAATGTTGATGAGCCTACTGCCATGGTATTCTCAGCCAGTATCCCATGCAAGTACTAACCACGCCCGATGCAGCTTAACTTCAGTGATCGGACGAGAACTGGTGTATCTGCATTGGTTTGGGCAGTAGGCTGAATATTCGTCGCAATTGGATGTCATTAATGCTTCGGCTAGGCAAAAAATCATGGAAAAAATTTAGTATGTACGGTGGAATAAAAATGTTGATAAGCCTACTGCACGTGGTATTCCCAGCCAGTCTCCTATGCAAGTACTAACCACGCCCGATGCAGCATAACTTCAGTGATCGGACGAGAACTGTTGTATTCTGCAATGGGTTGGCAGTAGGCTGAATATTCGTAGCAATTGGATGTCATTTATTGATTCGGCTAGGCAAAAATACATGGGAAAATGTTAGTATGTAATTTGGAATAAAAATGTTGATGAGCCTACTGCACATGGTATTCCCAGCCGGTCTCCCATGCAAGTTCTAACCACGCCCGATGCATCTTAACTTCAGTGATCGGACGAGAACTGTTGTAATCTGCAATGGTTTGGCAGTAGGATGAATATTTGTCGGAATTGAATTTACTTTAATACTTTGGCTAGGCAACAAATACCGGGAAAAATGTGCATGTACGGTGGAATAATAATGTTGATAAGCCTACTGCATGTGGTATTCCCAGCCAGTCTCCCATGCAAGTACTAACCATGCCCGGTGCAGATTAACTTCAGTGATCGGACGAGAACTGGTGTATTCTGCATTGGTTTGGCAGTAGGCTGAATATTAGTCGCAATTGGATGTCATTTAATGCTTCGGCTAGGAAAAAAAGCATGGAAAAAAGTTAGTATGTACAGTGGAATAAAAATGTTGAAGAGCCTACTGCGCATGGTATTCTCAGCCGGTCTCCCATGCAAGTATTAACCACGCCCGATGCAGCTTAACTTCAGTGATTGGACAAGAACTGGTGTATTCTGCAATGGTTTCGAGTAGGATGAATATGCCTTGGAATTGGATGTCATTTAATGCTATGGCTAGGCAAAAAATCATAGGAAAAAGTTAGTATGTAATGTGGAATAAAAATGTTGATGAGCCTACTGCACGTGGTATTCCCAGCCGGTCTCCCATGTAAGTACTAACCACGCCCGATGCAGCTTAACTTCAGTGATCGGACGAGAACTGTTGTATTCTGCAATGGTTTGGCAGTAGGCTGAATATTTGTCGGAATTGAATGTAATTTAATACTTTGGCTAGGCAACAAATCCCGGGAAAAATGTGCATGTACGGTGGAATAATAATGTTGACAAGCCTACTGCACGTGGTATTCCCAGCCGGTCTCCCATGTAAGTACTAACCACGCCCGATGCAGCTTAACTTCAGTGATCGGACGAGAACTGTTGTATTCTGCAATGGTTTGGCAGTAGGCTGAATATTTGTCGGAATTGAATGTAATTTAATACTTTGGCTAGGCAACAAATCCCGGGAAAAATGTGCATGTACGGTGGAATAATAATGTTGACAAGCCTACTGCACGTGGTATTCCCAGCCGGACTCCCATGCAAGTACTAACGACGCCCAATGCAGCTTAACTTCAGTGATCGGACGTGAACTGGTGTAT
>NW_003147057.1:0-41958 GCF_000003605.2 Saccoglossus kowalevskii
AGCCTATATCAAAACACTACTGTAGAGCCTATATCACAACGCTGCTGTAGAGCCTATATCACAACGTTGCTGTAGGGCCTATATCACATCACTTTTGTTAACCCTATATCACAAAGTTGCTGTAGGCCTATATCACAACGCTGCTGTAGAGCCTATATCACATACGCTGCTGTAGGCGTATATCACAACGCTTCTGTAGACCTATATCACAATGCTGCAGTAGAGCCTATATCACAACGCTGCTGTAGAGCCTATATCACAGAGCTGCTGTAGAGCCTATATCATAACGCTTCTGTTAAGCCTATTTCACAACGCTGCTGTAGGACCTATATCACAACACTTCTGTAGGACCTATTTCACAATGCTGCTGTAGAGCCTATATCACAACACTGCTGTAGAGCCTATATCACAACGCTGCAGCAGGACCTATATCACAACGCTTCTGTAGGACCTATATCACAACGCTGCTATAGAGCCTATATCACAACGTTGCTGTAGGGCCTATATCACAACGCTTTTGTTAACCCTATATCACAACGTTGCTGTAGGACCTATATGACAACGCTGCTGTAGAGCCTATATCACAACACTGCTGTAGGACCTATATCACAACGCTACTGTAGGTTCTATATCACAATGCTTCTGTAGGCCTATATCACAACACTTCTGTTAAGTCTATATCACAACGCTTCTGTAGGCCTGAATCACAATGCTGCTGTAGGCCTATATCACAACACTGCTGTAGAGCTTATATCACAATGCTTCTGTTGGCCTATATCACAACGCTGCTGTAGGCCTATATAACAATGCTGCTGTAGGCCTATATCACAACACTGCTATAGATCCTATATCACAACGCTTCTGTAGAGCCTATATCACAACGCTGGTGTAGAGCGAATATCACAAGGCTGTTGTAGGGTCTATATCACAACGATGCTGTAGTACCTATATCACAACGCTGCTGTAGGAACTATATCACAACGCTGCTGCAGAGCGAATATCATAAAGCTGCTGTAGAGCCTATATCACAACGCCACTGTAGGGCCTTTATCACAATGCTGCTCTAGAGCAAATATCACAACGCTACTGGAGTGCCTATATCACAATGCTTCAGTAAAGCCTATATCACAAGGCTGCTGTAGAGCCTATATCACAACGCTGCTGTAGAGCCTATATCACAGTGCTACTGTAGAGCCTATATCACAACGCTTCTGTTAAGCCTATATCACAACGCTGCTGTAGGACCTATATCACAATGCGTCTGTAGGACCTATTTCACAATGCTGCTGTAGAGCCTATATCACAACACTGCTGTAGAGCCTATATCACAACGATGCTGCAGGACCTATATCACAACGCTTCTGTTAAGCCTTTATCACAACTCTTCTGTAGGACCTATATCACAACGCTGCTGTAGAGCCTATATCACAACGTTGCTGTAGGGCCTATATCACAACGCTTTTGTTAACCCTATATCACAACGTTGCTGTAGGCCTATATCACAACGCTGCTGTAGAGCCTATATCACAACGCTGCTCTAGGCGTATATCACAATGCTTCTGTATACCTATATCACAATGCTGCTGTAGAGCCTATATCACAACGCTGCTGTAGGCCTATATTACAACGCTGCTGTAGGACCTATATGACGCTGCTGCTGTAGAGCCTATATCACAACGTTGCTGCAGGACCTATTTCACAAAGCTTCTGTTAAGCCTTTATCACAACGCTTCTGTAGGACCTATATCACAACGCTGCTGTAGAGCCTATATCACAACGTTGCTGTAGGGCCTATATCACAACGCATTTGTTAACCCTATATCACAACGCTGGTGTAGAGCGAATATCACAATGCTGTTGTAGGGTCTATATCACACCGCTGCTGTAGTACCTATATCACAACGCTGCTGTAGGAACTTTATCACAACGCTGCTGCAGAGCGAATATCACAAAGCTGCTGTAGAGCCTATATCACAACGCCGCTGTAGGGCCTTTATCACAATGCTGCTCTAGAGCAAATATCACAACGCTACTGTAGTGCCTATATCACAATGCTTCTGTAAAGCCTATATCACAACGCTGCTGTAGAGCCTATATCACAACGCTGCTGTAGAGCCTATATCACAGTGCTACTGTAGAGCCTATATCACAACGCTTCTGTTAAGCCTATATCACAACGCTGCTGTAGGGCCTATATCACAATGCGTCTGTAGGATCTATTTCACAATGCTGCTGTAGAGCCTATATCACAACACTGCTGTAGAGCCTATATCACAACGCTGCTGCAGGACCTATATCACAACGCTTCTGTTAAGCCTTTATCACAACGCTTCTGTAGGACCTATATCACAACGCTGCTGTAGAGACTATGTCACAACGTTGCTGTAGGGCCTATATCACAACGCTTTTGTTAACCCTATATCACAACGTTGCTGTAGGCCTATATCATAACGCTGCTGTAGAGCCTATATCACAACGCTGCTGTAGGCGTATATCACAACGCTTCTGTAGACCTATATCACAATGCTGCTGTAGAGCCTATATCACAACGCTGCTGTAGGCCTATATTACAACGCTGCTGCTGTAGAGCCTATATCACAACGCTGCTGTAGAGCCTCTAACACAATGCTGCTGTAGAGCCTATATCACAACACTGCTGTAGAGCCTATATCACAACGTTGCTGTAGGGCCTATATCACAACGCTTTTGTTAGCCCTATATCGCAACGTTGCTGTAGTACCTATATGACAACGCTGCTGTAGAGCCTATATCACAACGCTGCTGTAGGCGTATATCACAACGCTTCTGTAGACCTATATCACAATGCTGCTGTAGAGCCTATATCACAACGCTGCTGTAGGCCTATATTACAACGCTGCTGGTGGACCTATATGACGCTGCTGCTGTAGAGCCTATATCGCAATGCTGCTGTAGAGCCTATAACACAATGCTGCTGTAGAGCCTATATCACAACACTGCTGTAGGACCTATATCACAATGCTACTGTAGCACCTATATCACAACGCTTCTGTAGGCCTATATCACAACACTTCTGTTAAGCCTATATCACAACGCTTCTGTAGGCCTATATCACAATGCTGCTGTAGGCGTATTTCACAAGACTGCTGTTAAGCCTATATCACAATGCTGCTGCAGAGCCTATATCACAACACTGCTGTAGAGCTTATATCACAATGCTTCTGTAGTCCTATATCACAACGCTGCTGTAGGCCTATTTCACAACGCTGCTGTAGGCCTATATCACAACGCTGCTGTTGAGCCTATATCACAACGCTGCTCTAGAGCCTATATCACAACGCTGGTGTAGAGCCTATATCACAACGCTGCTGTAGAGCGTATATCACAACGCTGCTGTAGAGCCTATATCACAACGCTGCTGTTGAGCCATTATCAAAACGCTTTCTGTAGGCTCTATATCAAAACGCTGCTGTAAAGCCTATGTCACAACGCCTATGTTAAGCCTATATTAAATGCCTCTGTAGGCCTATATCAAAACGCTGCTGTAGGACCTATATCACAGCGCTTCTGTTAAGCGTTCATCACATCCCTTCTGTAGGCATATATCAAAACACTTCTGTAGGCCTATATCACAACGCTTCTGTAGTGCCTATATCACAATGCTTCTGTAGAGCCTATATCACAACACTGCTGTAGAGCCTATATTACAGTGCTACTGTAGAGCCTATATCACAACGCTTTTGTTAACCCTATATCACAACGTTGCTGTAGGCCTATATCACAACGCTGCTGTAGAGCCTATATCACAATGCTGCTGTAGGCGTATATCACAACGCTTCTGTAGACCTATATCACAATGCTGCTGTAGAGCCTATATCACAACGCTGCTGTAGAGCCTATAACACAATGCTGCTGTAGAGCCTATATCACAACACTGCTGTATGACCTATATCACGCTGCTGTAGGAACTATATCACAACGCTGCTGCAGAGCGAATATCACAAAGCAGCTGTAGAACCTATATCACAACTCCGCTGCAGGGCCTTTATCACAACGCTGCTCTAGAGCAAATATCACAACGCTACTTTAGTGCCTATATCACAACGCTTCTGTTAAGCCTATATCACAACGCTGCTGTGGGACCTATATCAGAACGCTTCTGTAGGACCTATTTCACAATGCTGCTGTAGAGCCTATATCACAACACTGCTGTAGAGCCTATATCACAACGCTGCTGCAGGACCTATATCACAACGCTTCTGTTAACCCTATATCACAACGTTGCTGTAGGCCTATATCGCAACACTGCTGTAGAGCCTATATCACAACGCTGCTGTAGGCGTATATCACAACGCTTCTGTAGACCTATATCACAATGCTGCTGTAGAGCCTATATCACAACGCTACTGTAGGACTATATTACAACGCTGCTGTAGGACCTATATGACGACGCTGCTGTAGAGCCTATATCACAACGCTGCTGTAGAGCCTATAACACAATGCTGCTGTAGAGCCTATATCACAACTCTGCTGCATGACCTATACCACAATGCTAATGTAGGACCTATATCACAACGCTTCTGTAGGCCTATATCACAACACTTCTGTTAAGCCTATATCACAACGCTTCTGTAGGTCTATATCACAATGCTGCTGTAGGCGTATTTCACAAGACTGCTGTTAAGCCTATATCACAACGCTGCTGTAGAGCCTATATCACAACACTGCTGTAGAGCTTATATCACAATGCTTCTGTAGTCCTATATCACAACGCTGCTGTAGGCCTATTTCACAACGCTGCTGTAGGCCTATATCACAACGCTGCTGTATAGCCTATATCATAACGCTGCTCTAGAGCCTATATCACAACGCTGCTGTAGAACCTATATCACATTGCTGCTGTAGAGCGTATATCACAACGCTGCTGTAGAGCCTATATCACAACGCTGCTGTTGAGCCTTTATCAAAACGCTTCTGTAGGCCTATATCAAAACGCTGCTGTAAAGCCTACATCACAACGCCTATGTTAAGCCTATATTAAATGCTTCTGTAGGCCTATATCAAAACACTTCTGTAGGCCTATATCACAACGATTCTGTAGGGCCTATATCACAACGCTGCTGTAGAGCCTATATCACAACACTGCTGTTGGCCTATATCACAACGCTGCTGTAGAGCCTATATCACAACGCTGCTGTACAGCCTATATCACAACGCTTCTGTAGAGCCAATATCGCATCGCTGCTGTAGGCCTATATCACAACGCTGCTGTAGAGCCTATATCACAATGCTTCTGTACAGCCTATATCACAACGCTTCTGTACAGCCTATATCACAACGCTTCTGTAGAGTCTATATCACAACGCTGCTGTATAGCCTATATCACAACGCTGCTGTAGGACCTATATCACAACGCTGCTGTATACCTATATCACAACGCTGCTGTAGAGCCTATATCACAACGCTTCTGTCGGGCCTATATCACAATGCTGCTGTATAGCCTATATTACAACACATCTGTAGGGCCGATATCACAACGCTTCTGTAGAGCCTATATCACAACACTTCTGAAGAGCCTATATTACAACACTGCTGTAGAGCCTATATCACAACGCTCCTGTAGGGCCTATATCACGACGCTGCTGTAGAGCCTATATCACAATGCTGCTGTAGAACCTATATCACAACGCTTCTGTAGAGCCTATATCACAACGCTTCTGTAGAGCCTATATCACAACGCTTCTGTAGAGCCTATATCACAATGCTGCTATAGGACCTATATCACAATGCTGCTGTAGGCCTATATCACAACGCTTCTGTTAATCCTATATCACAACGCTGCTGTAGAGCCTATAACACAACGCTTCTGTTAAGCCAATATCACAACGTTTCTGTTAAGCCTATATCACAACGTTGCTGTAGAGCCTATATCACAACGCTGCCGAAGAGCGAATATCACAATGCTGCTATAGAGCCTATATCACAATGCTTCCGTAGAGCCTATATCACAACGCTTCTGTAGAGCCTATATCACAACGCTTCTGTAGAGCCTATATCACAATGCTGCTATAGGACCTATATCACAATGCTACTGTAGGCCTATATCACACCGCTTCTGTTAATCCTATATCACAACGCTGCTGTAGAGCCTATAACACAACGCTTCTGTTAAGCCAATATCACAACGTTTCTGTTAAGCCTATATCACAACGTTGCTGTAGAGCCTATATCACAACGCTGCCGAAGAGCGAATATCACAATGCTGCTATAGAGCCTATATCACAACGCTTCCATAGAGCCTATATCAAAACGCTGCTGTCGTCCTATATCACAACGCTGCTGTAGGCCTATATCAAACGCTGCTGTAGGCCTATATCAAACGCTGATGTAGGCCTATATCAAACGCTGATGTAGAGCTTATATCACAATGCTGCTGTAGTCCTATATCACAACGCTGCTGTAGGACATATATCACAATGCTTCTGTAGAGCCTATATCACAACGCTGCTGTAGGTCTATATCACAACGCTGCTGTACAGCCTATATCACAACGCTGCTGTAGGGCCTGTATCACAACGCTTCTGTAGAACCTATATCACAACCCTGCTGTAGAGCCTATATCACAACGCTGCTGTAAAGCCAATATCATAATGCTGATGTAGAGCCTATATCACAACGCTTTTGTAGAGCCTATATCACAATGCTTCTGTAGGGCCTATATCACAACGCTGCTGTAGAGCCTATATCACAATGCTTCTGTAGCCTATATCACAATGCTGCTGTAGCCTATATCACAATGCTGCTGTAGAGCCTATATCACAATGTTTCTGTAGGGCCTATACACAACGCTGCTGTAGAGCCTATATCACAATGCTTCTGTAGGACCTAATATCACAATGCTGCTGTAGGCTATATCACAACGCTTCTGTTAATCCTATATCACAATGCTGCTGTAGAGCCTATAACACAACGCTTCTGTTAAGCCAATATCACAACGTTTCTGTTAAAGCCTATATCACAACGTTGCTGTAGAGCCTATATCACATCGCTGCCGAAGAGCGAATATCACAATGCTGCTATAGAGCCTATATCACAACGCTTCCGTAGAGCCTATATCAAAACGCTGCTGTCGTCCTATATCACAACGCTGCTGTAGGCCTATATCAAACGCTGCTGTAGGCCTATATCAAACGCTGATGTAGGCCTATATCAAACGCTGATGTAGAGCTTATATCACAATGCTGCTGTAGTCCTATATCACAACGCTGCTGTAGGACATATATCACAATGCTTCTGTAGAGCCTATATCACAACGCTGCTGTAGGTCTATATCACAACGCTGCTGTACAGCCTATATCACAACGCTGCTGTAGGGCCTATATCACAACGCTTCTGTAGACCCTATATCACAACCCTGCTGTAGAGCCTATATCACAACGCTGCTGTAAAGCCAATATCATAATGCTGATGTAGAGCCTATATCACAACGCTTTTGTAGAGCCTATATCACAATGCTTCTGTAGGGCCTATATCACAACGCTGATGTAGAGCCTATATCACAATGCTTCTGTAGGCCTATATCACAATGCTGCTGTAGGCCTATATCACAATGCTGCTGTAGAGCCTATATCACAATGTTTCTGTAGGGCCTATAACACAACGCTGCTGTAGAGCCTATATCACAACGCTTCTGTAGGCCTATATCACAATGCTGCTGTAGGCCTATATCACAACGCTGCTGTAAAGCATATATCAAACACTTTCTGTAGACTATATCACAACGCTGCTGTAGGCCTATATCACAACGCTGCTGTAGAGCCTATATCACAACGCTTCTGTAGGGTCTATATCACAACGCTGCTGTAGAGCATATATCACAACACTTCTGTAGACCTATATCACAACGCTGCTGTAGGCCTATATCACAACGCTGCTGTAGAGCCTATATCACAACGCTTCTGTAGAGCCTATATCACAACGCTTCTGTAGAGCCTATATCACAACACTTCTGTAGGGCCTATATCACAATGCTGCTGTAGGGCCTATATCACAACGCTTCTGTAGACCCTATATCACAATCCTGCTGTAGAGCCTATATCACAACGCTGCTGTAAAGCCAAAATCACAACGCTGATGTTGAGCCTATATTACAACGCTTCTGTAGAGCCTATAACACAATGCTTCTGTAGGGCATATATCACAACGCTGCTGTAGAGCCTATATCACAATGCTTCTGTCAAGCCTATATCACAACGCTTCTGTAAAGCCTATATCACAACACTGCTGTAGGCCTATATCACAACGCTGCTGTAGAGCCTATATCACAATGCTTCTGCAGAGCCAATATCACAACGCTGCTGTAGGAACTATATCACAACGCTGCTGCAGAGCGAATATCACAAATCTGCTGTAGAGCCTATATCACATCGCCGCTGTAGGGCCTTTATCACAACGCTGCTCTAGAGCAAATATCACAACGCTACTGTAGTGCCTATATCACAATGCTTCTGTAGAGCCTATATCACAACGCTTCTGTAGGGCCTATATCACAACGCTGCTCTAGAGCCTATATCACAACGCTGCTGTAGAGCCTATATCACAACGCTTCTGTAGGGCCTATATCACAACGCTGCTCTAGAGCCTATATCACAACGCTGCTGTAGAGCCTATATCACAACGCTGCTGTAGAACCTATATCACAATGCGTCTGTTAAAGCCTATATCACAACGCTGCTGTAGACCCTATATCACAATGGTGCTGAAGAGCGAATATCACAATGCTGCTGTGGAGCCTATATCACAACACTTCTGTAGAGCCCATATCACAACGCGCCTGTAGGCTATATCACAATGCTACTGTTAAGCCTATATCACAAATCTGCTGTAGAGCCAATATCACAACGCCGCTGTAGGGCCTTTTATCACAACGCTGCTCTAGAGCAAATATCACAACGCTACTGTAGTGCCTATATCACAATGCTTCTGTAGAGCCTATATCACAACGCTTCTGTAGGGCCTATATCAAAACGCTGCTCTAGAGCCTATATCACAACGATGCTGTAGAGCCTATATCACAATGCTGCTGTACAGCCTATATCACAACGCTTCTGTAGAGCCTATATCACAACGCTGCTGTAGGCCTATATCACAACGCTGCTGTAGAGCCTATATCACAATGCTTCTGTACAGCCTATATCACAACGCTTCTGTACTGCCTATATTACAACGCTTCTGTAGACCCTATATCACAACGCTTCTGTAGAGCTTATATCACAACGCTGCTGTAGAGCCTATATCACAATACTGCTGTAGACCTATATCACAACCCTGCAGTAGAGCCTATATCACAACGCTGCTGTAGAGCCTATATCACAACACTGCTGTAGTGCTATATTACAACGCTGCTGTAGAGCCAATATCACAACGCTGCTGTAGAACCTATATCACAATGCTTCTGTTAAAGCCTATATCACAACGCTGCTGTAGACCCTATATCACAACGCTGCCGAAGAGCGAATATCACAATGCTGCTGTAGAGCCTATATCACAACACTTCTGTAGAGCCCATATCACAACGCGCCTGTAGGCCTATATCACAATGCTACTGTTAAGCCTATATCACAACGCTGCTGTAGGCCTATATCACAACGCTGCTCTAGTGCCTATATCACAACGCTGCTGTAGACCTATATCAAAACGCTGCTGTAGAGCCTATATCACAACGCTTCTGTTAAGCCAATATCACAACGCTGCTGTTGGTCTATATCACAACGCTGCTGTAGAGCCTACATCACAACGCTTCTGTAGAGCCTATATCACAACGCTGCCATAGGCCTATATCACAACGCTACTGTTAAGCCTATAACACAACGGTGCTGTACGACCTATATCACAATGCTGCTGTAGAGCCTATATCACAACGCTGCTGTAGTCTATATCACACCGCTGCTGTAGAGCCTACATCACAATGCTTCTGTTAAGCCTATATCACAACGCTGGTGTAGGTCTATATCACACCGCTGCTGTAGAGCCTATATCACAACACTTCTGTTAAGCCTATATCACAACGCTGGTGTAGGTCTATGTCACTACGCTGCAGTAGTGCCTATACCACAACGCTGCTGTACAGCCTATATCGCAACGGTGCTGTAGAGACTACATCACAACGCTTCTGTAGAGCCTATATCACAACGCTTCTGTAGAGCCTATATCACAACGCTTCTGTAGAGCATATATCACAATGCTGCTATAGGACCTATATCACAATGCTGCTGTAGGTCTATATCACAACGCTTCTGTTAAGCCTATATCACAACGACGCTGTAGAGCCTATATCACAATGCTTCAGTTAAGCCAATATCACAACGTTTCTGTTAAGCCTATATCACAACGTTGCTGTAGAGCCTATATCACAATGCTGCCGAAAGGCGAATATCACAACGCTGCTGTAGAGCCTATATCACAACGCTTCTGTAGAGCCTATATCACAACGCTGCTGTAGTCCTATATCACAGCGCTGCTGTAGTGCCTATATCACAACGCTGCTGTAGGCCTATATCAAACGCTGATGTAGAGCCTATATCACAATGCTGCTGTAGTCCTATATCACAACGCTGCTGTGGGACATATATCACAATGCTGCTGTAGAGCCTATATCACAACGCTGATGTAGGTCTATATCACAACGCTGCTGTAGAGCCTATATCACAACGCTGCTGTAGGGCCTATATCACAACGCTTCTGTACACCCTATATCACAACCCTGCTGTAGAGCCTATATCACAACGCTGCTGTAAAGACTATATCACAACGCTGATGTAGAGCCTATATCACAACGCTTCTGTAGAGTCTATATCACAATGCTTCTGTAGGGCCTATATCACAATTCTGCTGTAGAGCCTATATCACAACGCTTCTGTAGGCCTATATCACAATGCTGCTGTAGAGCCTATATCACAACGCTTCTGTAGGCCTATATCACAACGCTGCTGTAGGCCTATATCACAACGCTGCTGTAGAGCCTATATCACAACGCTTCTGTAGGGTCTATGTCACAACGCTGCTGTAGAGCATATATCACAACACTTCTGTAGACCTATATCACAACGCTGCTGTAGGCCTATATCACAACGCTGCTGTAGAGCCTATATCACAACGCTTCTGTAGAGCCTATATCACAACGCTTCTGTAGAGCCTATATCACAACGCTTCTGAAGAGCCTATATTACAATGCTGCTGTAGAGCATATATCACAACGCTGCTGTAGACCTATATCACAACGCTGCTGTAGGGCCTATATCACAACGCTTATGTAGACCCTATATCACAACCCTGCTGTAGAGCTATATCACAACGCTGCTGTAAAGCCAATATCATAATTCTGATGTAGAGCCTATATCACAACGCTTTTGTAGAGCCTATATCACAATGCTTCTGTAGGGCCTATATCACAACGCTGCTGTAGAGCCTATATCACAATGCTTCTGTAGGCCTATATCACAATGCTGCTGTAGGCCTATATCACAATGCTGCTGTAGAGCCTATATCACAATGTTTCTGTAGGGCCTATAACACAACGCTGCTGTAGAGCCTATATCACAACGCTTCTGTAGGCCTATATCACAATGCTGCTGTAGGCCTATATCACAACGCTGCTGTAGAGCATATATCACAACACTTCTGTAGACCTATATCACAACGCTGCTGTAGGCCTATATCACAATGCTGCTGTAGAGCCTATATCACAACGCTTCTGTAGAGCCTATATCACAACGCTTCTGTAGAGCCTATATCACAACTCTTCTGAAGAGCCTATATTACAATGCTGCTGTAGAGCCTATATCACAACGCTCCTGTAGGGCATATATCACGACGCTGCTGTCGAGCCTATATCACAATGCTGCTGTTGTGACTATATCACAACGCTTCTGTAGAGCCTATATCACAACGCTTCTGTAGAGCCTATATCACAACGCTTCTGAAGAGCCTATATTACAACGCTGCTGTAGAGCCTATATCACAACGCTGCTGTACAGCCTATATCACAACGCTGCTGTAGGGCCTATATCACAACGCTTCTGTAGACCCTATATCACAACCCTGCTGTAGAGCCTATATCACAACGCTGCTGTAAAGCCAATATCATAATTCTGATGTAGAGCCTATATCACAACGCTTTTGTAGAGCCTATATCACAATGCTTCTGTAGGGCCTATATCACAACGCTGCTGTAGAGCCTATATCACAATGCTTCTGTAGGCCTATATCACAATGCTGCTGTAGGCCTATATCACAATGCTGCTGTAGAGCCTATATCACAATGTTTCTGTAGGGCCTATAACACAACGCTGCTGTAGAGCCTATATCACAACGCTTCTGTAGGCCTATATCACAATGCTGCTGTAGGCCTATATCACAACGCTGCTGTAGAGCATATATCACAACACTTCTGTAGACCTATATCACAACGCTGCTGTAGGCCTATATCACAATGCTGCTGTAGAGCCTATATCACAACGCTTCTGTAGAGCCTATATCACAACGCTTCTGTAGAGCCTATATCACAACTCTTCTGAAGAGCCTATATTACAATGCTGCTGTAGAGCCTATATCACAACGCTCCTGTAGGGCATATATCACGACGCTGCTGTCGAGCCTATATCACAATGCTGCTGTTGTGACTATACCACAATGCTTCTGTAGGCCTATATCACAATGCTGCTGTAGGCCTATATCACAACGCTGCTGTAGAGCATATATCACAACACTTCTGTAGACCTATATCACAACGCTGCTGTAGGCCTATATCACAATGCTGCTGTAGAGCCTATATCACAACGCTTCTGTAGAGCCTATATCACAACGCTTCTGTAGAGCCTATATCACAACTCTTCTGAAGAGCCTATATTACAACGCTGCTGTAGAGCCTATATCACAACGCTCCTGTAGGGCATATATCACGACGCTGCTGTCGAGCCTATATCACAATGCTGCTGTTGTGCCTATACCACAATGCTTCTGCAGGGCCTATATCACAACGCTGCTGTAGAGCCTATATCACAACGCTGCTGTAGGGCCTATATCACAACGCTGCTGTAGAGCCTATATCACTACGCTTCTGTGGGGCCAATATCACAACGCTGCTGTAGAGCCTATATCACAACGCTGCTGTAGAGCCTATATCACGACGCTGCTGAAGAGCCTATATCACAACGCTGCTGTAGAGCCTATATCACAACGCTGCTGAAGAGCCTATATTACAACGCTTCTGTAGAGCCTATATCACAACGCTGCTGTACAGCCTATATCACAACGCTTCTGTAGAGCCTATATCACAACGCTGCTGAAGAGCCTATATTACAACGCTGCTGTAGAGCCTATATCACAAGGCTTCTGTACAGCCTATATCACAACGCTTCTGTAGAGCCTATATCACAACGCTGCTGTACAGCCTATATCACAACGCTTCTGTAGAGCCTATATCACAATGCTTCTGTAGAGCCTTTATCACAACGCTGCTGTAGAGCCTATATCAAAACGCTGCTGTATGCCTATATCACAACGCTGCTGTAGAGCCTATATCAGAACGCTTCTGTAGAGCCTATATCACAATGCTGCTGAAGACGCTATATCACAACACAGCTGAAGAGCCTATATCACAACGCTGCTGTAGAGCCTATATCACAATGCTGCTGTAGAGCCTATATCACAACGCTTCTGTAGAGCCTATATCACAACGCTGCTGTAGAGCCTATATCACAACGCTGCTGAAGAGCCTATATCACAACGCTTCTGTAGAGCCTATATCACAATGCTGCAGTACAGCCTATATCACAACGCTTCTGTAGGGCCTATATCACAACGCTGCTGTAGAGCCAATATCACAACGCTTCTGTAGGGCCAATATCACAACGCTGCTGTAGAGCCTATATCACAACGCTGCTGTAGAGCCTATATCACAACGCTTCTGTAGAGCCTATATCACAACGCTGCTGAAGAGCCTATATCACAACGCTGCTGTAGAGCCTATATCACAACTCTGCTGTAGAGCCTATATCGCAATGCTTCTGTAGAGCCTAAATCGCAACGCTGCTGTAGAGCCTATATCACAATGCTTCTGCACAGCCTATATCGCAACGCTGCTGTAGAGCATATATCACAACTCTGCTGTAGAGCCTATATCACAACGCTGCTGTAGAGCCTATATCACAATGCTTCTGTAGAGCCCAAATCGCAACGCTGCTGTAGAGCCTATATCACCACGCTGCTGAAGAGCCTATATCACAACGCTTCTGTAGAGCCTATATCACAATGCTTCTGTAGAGCCTATTTCACAATGCTGCTGTAGAGCCTATATCACAACGCTGCTGTAGAGCCTATTTAACAACGCTGCTGAAGAGCCTATATCACAACGCTGCTGTAGGCCTCTATCACAACGCTTCTGTAGGCCTATATCACAACGCTTCTGTAGGGCCTATATTACAACGCTGCTGTAGAGCCTATATCACAACGCTGCTGTACTGCCTATATCACAATGCTTCTGTAGGGCCTATATCACAACGCTGCTGTAGAGCCTATATCACTACGCTTCTGTGGGGCCAATATCACAACGCTGCTGTAGAGCCTATATCACAACGCTGCTGTAGAGCCTATATCACGACGCTGCTGAAGAGCCTATATCACAACGCTGCTGTAGAGCCTATATCACAACGCTGCTGAAGAGCCTATATTACAACGCTTCTGTAGAGCCTATATCACAACGCTGCTGTACAGCCTATATCACAACGCTTCTGTAGAGCCTATATCACAACGCTGCTGAAGAGCCTATATTACAACGCTGCTGTAGAGCCTATATCACAAGGCTTCTGTACAGCCTATATCACAACGCTTCTGTAGAGCCTATATCACAACGCTGCTGTACAGCCTATATCACAACGCTTCTGTAGAGCCTATATCACAATGCTTCCGTAGAGCCTTTATCACAACGCTGCTGTAGAGCCTATATCAAAACGCTGCTGTATGCCTATATCACAACGCTGCTGTAGAGCCTATATCAGAACGCTTCTGTAGAGCCTATATCACAATGCTGCTGAAGACGCTATATCACAACACAGCTGAATAGCCTATATCACAACGCTGCTGTAGAGCCTATATCACAATGCTGCTGTAGAGCCTATATCACAACGCTTCTGTAGAGCCTATATCACAACGCTGCTGTAGAGCCTATATCACAACGCTGCTGAAGAGCCTATATCACAACGCTGCTGTAGAGCCTTTATCACAACGCTGCTCTAGTGCCTATATCACAATGCTTCTGTAGAGCGTATATCACAACGCTGCTGTAGGCCTATATCACAACGCTGCTGTAGAGCCTATATCACAACGCTGCTGAAGAGCCTATATCACAACGCTTCTGTAGAGCCTATATCACAATGCTGCTGTACAGCCTATATCACAACGCTTCTGTAGGGCCTATATCACAACGCTGCTGTAGAGCCTATATCACAACGCTTCTGTAGGGCCAATATCACAACGCTGCTGTAGAGCCTATATCACAACGCTGTTGTAAAGCCTATATCACAACGCTTCTGTAGAGCCTATATCACAACGCTGCTGAAGAGCCTATATCACAACGCTGCTGTAGAGCCTATATCACAACGCTGCTGTAGAGCCTATATCGCAATGCTTCTGTAGAGCCTAAATCGCAACGCTGCTGTAGAGCCTATATCACAATGCTTCTGCACAGCCTATATCGCAACGCTGCTGTAGAGCCTATATCACAACGCTGCTGTAGAGCCTATATCACAACGCTGCTGTAGAGCCTATATCACAATGCTTCTGTAGAGCCCAAATCGCAACGCTGCTGTAGAGCCTATATCACCACGCTGCTGAAGAGCCTATATCACAACGCTTCTGTAGAGCCTATATCACAATGCTTCTGTAGAGCCTATTTCACAATGCTGCTGTAGAGCCTATATCACAACGCTGCTGTAGAGCCTATTTAACAACGCTGCTGAAGAGCCTATATCACAACGCTGCTGTAGGCCTCTATCACAACGCTTCTGTAGGCCTATATCACAACGCTTCTGTAGGGCCTATATTACAACGCTGCTGTAGAGCCTATATCACAACGCTGCTGTACAGCCTATATCACAATGCTTCTGTAGGGCCTATATCACAACGCTGCTGTAGAGCCTATATCACTACGCTTCTGTGGGGCCAATATCACAACGCTGCTGTAGAGCCTGTATCACAACGCATCTGTAGGGCCAATATCACAACGCTGCTGAAGAGCCTATATTACAACGCTTCTGTAGAGTCTATATCACAACGCTGCTGTACATCCCATATCACAACGCTTCTGTAGAGCCTATATCACAACGCTGCTGAAGA
The DNA here is from genome assembly GCF_000003605.2 of Saccoglossus kowalevskii. Taxonomy (NCBI): domain Eukaryota; kingdom Metazoa; phylum Hemichordata; class Enteropneusta; family Harrimaniidae; genus Saccoglossus; species Saccoglossus kowalevskii. The sequence continues at coordinate 16,372 of NW_003147057.1, forward strand.
GCCTATATTACAACGCTGCTGTAGAGCCTATATCACAAGTCTTCTGCACAGCCTATATCACAACGCTTCTGTAGAGCCTATATCACAACGCTGCTGTACAGCCTATATCACAACGCTTCTGTAGAGCCTATATCACAATGCTTCTGTAGAGCCTATATCACAACGCTGCTGTAGAGCCTATATCAAAACGCTTCTGTAGAGCCTATATCACAATGCTGCTGAAGACGCTATATCACAACACAGCTGAAGAGCCTATATCACAACGCTGCTGTAGAGCCTATATCACAATGCTGCTGTAGAGCCTATATCACAACGCTTATGTAGAGCCTATATCACAACGCTGCTGAAGAGCCTATATCACAATGCTGCTGAAGAGCCTTTATCACAACACTGCTCTAGTGCCTATATCACAATGCTTCTGTAGAGCCTATATCACAACGCTGCTGTAGGCCTATATCACAACACTGCTGTAGAGCCTATATCACAACGCTGCTGAAGAGCCTATATCACAACGCTTCTGTAGAGCCTATATCACAATGCTGCTGTACAGCCTATATCACAACGCTTCTGTAGGGCCTATATCACAACGCTGCTGTAGAGCCTATATCACAACGCTTCTGTAGGGCCAATATCACAACACTGCTGTAGAGCCTATATCACAACGCTGCTGTAGAGCCTATATCACAACGCTTCTGTAGAGCCTATATCACAACGCTGCTGAAGAGCCTATATCACAACGCTGCTGTAGAGCCTATATCACAACGCTGCTGTAAAGCCTATATCGCAATGCTTCTGTAGAGCCTAAATCGCAACGCTGCTGTAGAGCCTATATCACAATGCTTCTGCACAGCCTATATCGCAACAATGCTGTAGAGCCTATATCACAACGCTGCTGTAGAGCCTATATCACAACGCTGCTGTAGAGCCTATATCACAATGCTTCTGTAGAGCCCAAATCGCAACGCTGCTGTAGAGCCTTTATCACCACGCTGCTGAAGAGCCTATATCACAACGCTTCTGTAGAGCCTATATCACAATGCTTCTGTAGAGCCTATTTCACAATGCTGCTGTAGGCCTATATCACAACGCTGCTGTAGAGCCTATATCACAACGCTTCTGTAGAGCCTATATCACAATGCTTCTGTAGGGCCTATATTACAACGCTGCTGTAGAGCCTATATCACAACGCTTCTGTTGGCCTATATCACAATGCTGCTGTAGGCCTATATCACAATGCTGCTGTAGAGCCTATATCACAATGGTTCTGTAGGGCCTATATCACAATGCTGCTGTAGGCCTATATCACAACGCTGCTGTACAGCCTATATCACAACGCTTTTGTAGAGCCTATATCACAATGTTGCTGTAGGCCTATATCACAACACTGCTGTAGAACCTATATCCCAATGCTTCTGTACAGCCTATATCACAACGCTTCTGTACAGCCTATATCACAACGCTTCTGTACAGCCTATATTACAACGCTTCTGCAGAGCTTATATCACAACGCTGCTGTAGAGCCTATATCACAATGCTGCTGTAGTCCTATATCACAATGCTGCAGTAGAGCCTATATCACAACGCTTCTGTAGAGCCTATTTCACAACGCTGCTGTACAGCCTATATCCCAACACTTCTGTAGGGCCTTTATCACAACACTGCTCTAGTGCCTATATCACAATGCTTCTGTAGAGCCTATATCACAACGCTGCTGTAGGCCTATATCACAACACTGCTGTAGAGCCTATATCACAACGCTGCTGAAGAGCCTATATCACAACGCTTCTGTAGAGCCTATATCACAATGCTGCTGTACAGCCTATATCACAACGCTTCTGTAGGGCCTATATCACAACGCTGCTGTAGATTCTATATCACAACGCTTCTGTAGGCCTATATCACAACGCTGCTGTAGGCCTATATCACAACGCAGCTGTAGAGCCTATATCACAACGCATCTCTAGAGCCTATATCACAACGCTTCTGTTGAGCCTATATCACAACGCTTCTGAAGAGCCTATATTACAACGCTGCTGTAGAGCCTATATCACAACGCTCCTGTAGGGCCTATATCACGACGCTGCTGTAGTGCCTATATCACAATGCTGCTGTAGTGACTATTTCACAATGCTTCTGTAGGGCCTATATCACAACGCTGCTGTAGAGCCTATATCACTACGCTGCTGTAGTGCCTATATCACAACACTTCTGTAGGGCCAATATCACAACGCTGCTGTAGGGCCTATATCACAACGCTTCTGCAGGGCGTATATCACAACGCTGCTGTAGAGCCTATATCACAACTCTGCTGTAGAGCCTATATCACAACGCTGCTGTACAGCCTATATCACAATGCTTCTGTAGAGCCTATATCGCAACGCTGCTGTAAGCCTATATCACAACGCTGCTGTAGAGCCTATATTACAATGCTTCTGTACAGCCTATATCACAACGCTTCTGTACAGCCTATATCACAACGCTTCTGTAGAGCCTATATCACAACGCTGCAGTAGAGTCTATATCACAACGCTTCTGTAGAGCCTATATCACAATGCTGCTGTAGAGCCTATATCACAACGCTGCTGTACAGCCTATATCACAACGCTTCTGTAGAGCCTATACCACAACGCTGCTGTACAGCCTATATTCCAACACTTCTGTAGGGCCTATATCACAAAACTGCTGTAGAACCTATATCACAACGCTGCTGTAGAGCCTATATCACAACGCTTCTGTCGGGCCTATATCACAACGCTGCTGTTTAGCCCATATTACAACACATCTGTAGGGCCGATATCACAACGCTTCTGTAGAGCCTATATCACAACGCTGATGTCGAGCCTATATCACAATGATTCTGTAGGACCTATATCACAATGCTGCTGTAGGCCTATATCACAATGCTTCTGTAGGACCTATATCACAACGCTTCTGTGGAGCCTATATCACAATGATTCTGTAGGACCTATATCACAACGCTGCTGTAGAGCCTATATCACAATGCTGCTCTAGAGCCTATATCACAACGCTGCTGTACAGCCTATAACACAACGCTGCTGTAGAGCGTATATCACAACGTTGCTGTAGAGCCTATATCACAACGCTGCTGTTGAGCTATTATCAAAACGCTCTTTAGGCCTATATCAAAACGCTGCTGTAAAGCCTATATCACAACGCCTATGTTAAGCCTATATTAAATGCTTCTGTAGGCCTATATCAAAATGCTGCTGTAGGACCTATATCACAGCGCTTCTGTTAAGCCTTCATCGCAACGCTTCTGTAGGCCTATATCAAAAACACTTCTGTAGGCCTATATCACAACGCTGCTGTAGAGCCTATATCACAACACTGCTGTAGGCCTATATCACAACGCTGCTGTAGGGCCTATAACAATGATGCTGTAGAGCCTATATCACAATGCTTCTGTAGAGCCAATATCACAACGCTTCTGTTAAGTCTATATTACAACGCTGCTGTAGGACCTATATCACAACGCTGCTGTAGAGCCTATATCACATTGCTGCTGTAGGCTTATATCACAATGCTGCTGTAGAGCCTATATCACAATGCTGCTGTAGGGTTATTTCACAACGTTGCTGTTGAGCCTATATCACAACGCTGCTGTAGGCCTATATCACAACGCTTCTGTAGGACCTATATCACAACGCTGCTGTAGAGCCTATATATTACAACACTGCTGTAAAGCTTATATCACAATGCTTCTGTAGTCCTATATCACAACGCTGCTGTAGGCTTATTTCACAACGCTGCTGTAGGCCTATATCACAAAGCTGCTGTAGAGCCTATATCACAACGCTGCTCTAGAGCCTATATCACAACGCTGCTGTAGAGCCTATAGCACAACGCTGCTGTAGAGCGCATATCACAACGCTGCTGTGGAGCCTATATCACAACGCTGCTGTTGAGCCATTATCAAAACGCTTCTGTAGGCCTATATCAAAACGCTGCTGTAAAGCCTATATCACAACGCCTATGTTAAGCCTATATTAAATGCTTCTGTAGGCCTATATCAAAACGCTGCTGTAGGACCTATATCACAGCGCTTCTGATAAGCGTTCATCACAACGCTTCTGTAGGCCTATATCAAAACACTTCTGTAGGCCTATATCACAACGCTTCTGTAGGGCCTATATCACAACGCTGCTGTAGAGCCTATATCACAACACCGCTGTAGCCCTATATCACAACGCTGCTGTAGGGCCTAAAACAATGCTGTTGTAGAGCCTATATCACAATGCTTCTGTAGAGACAATATCACAACGCTTCTGTTAAGTCTATATTACAACGCTGCTGTAGAGCCTATATCACAATGCTTCTGTCAAGCCTATATCACAACGCTTCTGTAAAGCCTATATCACAACACTGCTGTAGGCCTATATCACAACGCTGCTGTAGGGCCTATAACAATGCTGCTGTAGAGCCTATATCACAATGCTTCTGCAGAGCCAATATCACAACGCTGCTGTAGGAACTATATCACAACGCTGCTGCAGAGCGAATATCACAAAGCTGCTGTAGAGCCTATATCACAACGCCGCTGTAGGGCCTTTATCACAATGCTGCTCTAGAGCAAATATCACAATGCTACTGTAGTGCCTATATCACAATGCTTCTGTAGAGCCTATATCACAACGCTTCTGTAGGGCCTATATCACAACGCTGCTCTAGAGCCTATATCACAACGCTGCTGTAGAGCCTATATCACAATGCTGCTGTACAGCCTATATCACAACGCTTCTGTAGAGCCTATATCACAACGCTGCTGTAGGCCTATATCACAACGCTGCTGGAGAGCCTATATCACAATGCTTCTGTAGAGCCTTATATCAACAACGCATCACAACGCTTCTGTAGAGATTATATCACAACGCTGCTGTAGAGCCTATATCACAATACTGCTGTAGACCTATATCACAACGCTGCAGTATAGCCTATATCACAACGCTGCTGTAGAGCCTATATCACAATGCTGCTGTAGTGCTATATTACAACGCTGCTGTAGAGCCTATATCACAACGCTGCTGTAGAACCTATATCACAATGCTTCTGTTAAAGCTTATATCACAACGCTGCTGTAGACCCTATATCACAACGCTGCCGAAGAGCGAATATCACAATGCTGCTGTAGAGCCTATATCACAACACTTCTGTAGAGCCCATATCACAACGCTCCTGTAAGCCTATATCACAATGCTACTGTTAAGCCTATATCACAACGCTGCTGTAGGACATATATCACAATGCTTCTGTAGAGCCTATATCACAACGCTGCTGTAGGTCTATATCACAACGCTGCTGTACAGCCTATATCACAACGCTGCTGTAGGGCCTATATCACAACGCTTCTGTAGACCCTATATCACAAACCTGCTGTAGAGCCTATATCACAACGCTGCTGTAAATCCAATATCACAATGCTGATGTAGAGCCTATATCACAACGCTTCTGTAGAGCCTATATCACAACGCTGCTGTAGAGCCTATATCACAACGCTGCTGTACACCCTATATCACAACGCTTCTGTAGAGCCTATATCACAATGCTGCTGTACAGCCTATGTTCCAACACTTCTGTAGGGCCTATATCACAAAACTGCTGTAGAACCTATATCACGACGCTGCTGTAGAGCGTATATCACAACGCTGCTGTAGTCCTGTATCAAAACGCTGCTGTAGGCCATATATCACAATGCTGCTGTAGAGCCTATATCACAACGCTGCTGTAGGACCTATATCACAACGCTGCTGTAGGCCTATATCACAACGCTGCTGTAGAGCCTATGTCACAACGCTTCTGAAGGTCCTATATCACAACGCTGCTGTATAGCCTATATTACAACACATGTGTAGGGCCTATATCACAACGCTTCTGTAGAACCTATATCACAATGCTGCTTTAGGACCTATATCACAATGCTGCTGTAGGCCTATATCACAACGCTTCTGTTAAGCCTATATCACAACGCTGCTGTAGAGCCTATACCACAACACTTCTGTTAAGCCAATATCACAACGTTGCTGTAGAGCCTATATCACAACGCTGCCGAAGAGTGAATATCACAATGCTGCTGTAGAGCCTATATCACAACGCTTCCGTAGTGCCTATATCAAAACGCTGCTGTAGTCCTATATCACAACGCTGCTGTAGAGCCTATATCACTACGTTTCTGTAGTGCCTATATCACAACGCTGCTGTAGGCCTATATCACAACGTTGCTGTAGAGCCTATATCACAATGCTTCTGTACAGCCTATATCACAACGCTTCTGTACAGCCTATATTACAACGCTTCTGTAGAGCCTATATCACAACGCTTCTGTAGAGATTATATCACAACGCTGCTGTAGAGCATATATCACAATACTGCTGTAGACCTATATCACAACGCTGCAGTATAGCCTATATCACAACGCTGCTGTAGAGCCTATATCACAATGCTGCTGTAGTGCTGTATTACAACGCTGCTGTAGAGCCTATATCACAACGCTGCTGTAGAACCTATATCACAATGCTTCTGTTAAAGCTTATATCACAACGCTGCTGTAGACCCTATATCACAACGCTGCCGAAGAGCGAATATCACAATGCTGCTGTAGAGCCTATATAACAACACTTCTGTAGAGCCCATATCACAACGCTCCTGTAAGCCAATATCACAATGCTACTGTTAAGCCTATATCACAACGCTGCTGTAGGACATATATCACAATGCTTCTGTAGAGCCTATATCACAACGCTGCTGTAGGTCTATATCACAACGCTGCTGTACAGCCTATATCACAACGCTGCTGTAGGGCCTATATCACAACGCTTCTGTAGACCCTATATCACAACCCTGCTGTAGAGCCTATATCACAACGCTGCTGTAAATCCAATATCACAATGCTGATGTAGAGCCTATATCACAACGCTTCTGTAGAGCCTACATGTATATCACAATGCTTTTGTAGGGCCTATATCACAACGCTGCTGTACAGCCTATATCACAATGCTTCTGTAGAGTCTATATCACAACGCTTCTGTAGAGCTTATATCAAAACGCTTCTGTAGAGCCTATATCACAATGCTTCTGTAGACCTATATCACAACGCTGCAGTAGAGCCTATATCACAACGCTTCTGTAGAGCCTATATCACAACGCTGCTGTAGAGCCTATATCACAACGCTGCTGTACAGCCTATATCACAACGCTTCTGTAGAGCCTATATCACAACGCTGCTGTACAGCCTATGTTCTAACACTTCTGTAGGGCCTATATCACAAAACTGCTGTAGAACCTATATCACGACGCTGCTGTAGAGCGTATATCACAACGCTGCTGTAGTCCTGTATCAAAACGCTGCTGTAGGCCATATATCACAACGCTGCTGTAGAGTCTATATCACAACGCTGCTGTAGGACCTATATCACAACGCTGCTGTAGGCCTATATCACAACGCTGCTGTAGAGCCTATGTCACAACGCTTCTGAAGGTCCTATATCACAACGCTGCTGTATAGCCTATATTACAACACATGTGTAGGGCCTATATCACAACGCTTCTGTAGAACCTATATCACAATGCTGCTTTAGGACCTATATCACAATGCTGCTGTAGGCCTATATCACAACGCTTCTGTTAAGCCTATATCACAACGCTGCTGTAGAGCCTATACCACAACACTTCTGTTAAGCCAATATCACAACGTTTCTGTTAAGCCTATATCACAACGTTGCTGTAGAGCCTATATCACAACGCTGCCGAAGAGTGAATATCACAATGCTGCTGTAGAGCCTATATCACAACGCTTCCGTAGTGCCTATATCAAAACGCTGCTGTAGTCCTATATCACAACGCTGCTGTAGTGCCTATATCACAACGTTTCTGTAGAGCCTATATCACAACGCTGCTGTAGGCCTATATCACAACGCTGCTGTAGAGCCTATATCACAATGCTTCTGTACAGCCTATATCACAACGCTTCTGTACAGCCTATATTACAACGCTTCTGTAGAGCCTATATCACAACGCTTCTGTAGAGATTATATCACAACGCTGCTGTACAGCCTATATCACAATACTGCTGTAGACCTATATCACAACGCTGCAGTATAGCCTATTTCACAACGCTGCTGTAGAGCCTATATCACAATGCTGCTGTAGGGCTATATTACAATGCTGCTGTAGAGCCTATATCACAACGCTGCTGTAGAACCTATATCACAATGCTTCTGTTAAAGCCTATATCACAACGCTGCTGTAGACCCTATATCACAACGCTGCTGAAGAGCGAATATCACAATGCTGCTGGAGAGCCTATATCACAACACTTCTGTAGAGCCCATATCACAACGCGCCTGTAGGCCTATATCACAATGCTACTGTAAAGCCTATATCACAACGCTGCTGTAGGCCTATATCACAACGCTGCTGTAGTGCCTATATCAGAACGCTGCTGTAGACCTATATCAAAACGCTGCTGTAGAGCCTATATCACAACGCTTCTGTTAAGCCAATATCACAACGCTGCTGTAGGTCTATATCACAACGCTGCTGTAGAGCCTACATCACAACGCTTCTGTAGAGCCTATATCACAACGCTGCCATAGGCCTATATCACAACGCTACTGTTAAGCCTATATCACAATGCTGCTGTAGGACCTATATCACAATGCTGCTGTAGAGCCTATATCACAACGCTGCTGTAGGACTATATCACACCGCTGCTGTAGAGCCTATATCACAACGCTTCTGTTAAGCCTATATCACAACGCTGGTGTAGGTCTATGTCACTACGCTGCTGTAGTGCCTGTACCACAGCGCTGCTGTACAGCCTATATCGCAACGGTGCTGTAGAGACTATATCACAACGCTTCTGTAGAAGCCTATATCACAACGACTTCTGTAGAGCCTATATCACAACGCTTCTGTAGAGCATATATCACAATGCTGCTATAGGACCTATATCACAATGCTGCTGTAGAGCCTATATCACAACGCTTCTGTTAAGCCAATATCACAACGTTTCTGTTAAGCCTATATCACAACGTTGCTGTAGAGCCTATATCACAACGCTGCCGAAAGGCGAATATCACAACGCTGCTGTAGAGCCTATATCACAACGCTTCTGTAGAGCCTATATCACAACGCTGCTGTAGTCCTATATCACAGCGCTGCTGTAGTGCCTATATCACAACGCTGCTGTAGGCCTATATCAAACGCTGATGTAGAGCCTATATCACAATGCTGCTGTAGTCCTATATCACAACGCTGCTGTAGGACATATATCACAATGCTGCTGTAGAGCCTATATCACAACGCTGCTGTAGGTCTATATCACAACGCTGCTGTAGAGCCTATATCACAACGCTGCTGTAGGGCCTATATCACAACGCTTCTGTACACCCTATATCACAACCCTGCTGTAGAGCCTATATCACAACGCTGCTGTAAAGACTATATCACAACGCTGATGTAGAGCCTATATCACAACGCTTCTGTAGAGTCTATATCACAATGCTTCTGTAGGGCCTATATCACAACACTGCTGTAGAGCCTATATCACAATGCTTCTGTAGGCCTATATCACAATGCTGCTGTAGAGCCTATATCACAACGCTTCTGTAGGCCTATATCATAACGCTGCTGTAGGCCTATATCACAACGCTGCTGTAGAGCCTATATCACAACGCTTCTGTAGTGTCTATGTCACAACGCTGCAGTAGAGCATATATCACAACACTTCTGTAGACCTATATCACAATGCTTCTGTAGAGCCTATATCACAACGCTTCTGAAGAGCCTATATTACAATGCTGCTGTAGTGCCTATATCACAATGCTGCTGTAGAGCCTATATCACAACACTGCTGTGGAGCCTATATCACAACGCTGCTGCAGGACCTATATCACAACGCTTCTGTTAAGCCTTTATCACAACGCTTCTGTAGGACCTATATCACAACGCTGATGTAGAGCCTATATCACAACGTTCTGTAGGGCCTATATCGCAACGCTTTTGTTAACCCTATATCACAACGTTGCTGTAGGCCTATATCACAACGCTGCTGTAGAGCCTCTATCACAACGCTGCGGTAGGCGTATATCACAACGCTTCTGTAGACCTATATCACAATGCTTCTGTAGAGCCTATATCACAACGCTGCTGTAGGCCTATATTACAACGCTGCTGTAGGACCTATATGACGACGCTGCTGTAGAACCTATATCACAACGCTGCTGTAGAGCCTATAACACAATGCTGCTGTAGAGCCTATATCACAACACTGCTGTATGACCTATATCACAATGCTACTGTAGGACCTATATCACAACGCTTCTGTAGGCCTATATCACAACACTTCTGTTAAGCCTATATCACAACGCTTCTGTAGGCCTATATCACAATGCTGCTGTAGGCATATTTCACAAAACTGCTGTTAAGCGTATATCACAACGCTGCTGTAGAGCCTATATCACAACACTGCTGTAGAGCTTATATCACAATGCTTCTGTAGTCCTATATCACAACGCTGCTGTAGGCCTATTTCACAACGCTGCTGTAGAGCCTATATCACAATGCTGCTGCAGGACCTATATCACAACGCTTCTGTAGGACCTATATCACAACGCTGCTGTAGAGCGTATATCACAACGTTGCTGTAGAGCCTATATCACAACGCTGCTGTTGAGCCATTATCAAAACGCTCTTTAGGCCTATATCACAACGCTGCTGTAGGGCCTATATCACAACGCTTCTGTTAAGTCTATATCACAACGCTGCTGTAGAGCCTATATCACAACACTTCTGTTAAGCCTATATCACAACGCTTCTGTTAAGCAAAAATCACAACACTGCTGTAGACCCTATATCACAACGCTTCTGTAGAGCCTTTATCACAACGCTGCTGTAGAGCGAATATCACAACGCTGCTGTAGGGTCTATATCACAAGGCTGCTGTAGGACCTATATCACAACGCTGCTGTAGGACCTATATTACAACGCTACTATAGAGCGGATATCACAAGGCTGCTGTTGGGCCTATATCACAATGCTCCTGTAGGGCCTATATCACAACGCTGCTGTAGGATCTATATCACAACGCTGCTGCAGAGCGAATATCATAAAGCTGCTGTAGAGCCTATATCACAACGCCGCTGTAGGGCCTATATCACAACGCTGCTCTAGAGCAAATATTACAACGCTGCTGAAGAGCCTATATCACAACGCTGCTGTAGAGCGAATGTCACAACGCTGGTGTAGGCCTATATCACAACGCTGCTGTAGAGCCTATATCACAGCGGTGCTGTAGAGCCTATATCACAACGCTTCTGTAGAGCCTATATCAAAACACTTCTGTAGAGCCTATATCACAACGCTGCTGTAGAGCCTATATCACAGCGGTGCTGTAGAGCATATATCACAATGCTTCTGTTAAGCCTATATCACAATGCTGCTGTAGGACCTCTATCACAACGCTTCTGTAGGACCTATTTCACAATGCTGCTGTAGAGCCTATATCACAACACTGCTGTAGAGCCTATATCACAATGCTGCTGCAGGACCTATATCACAACGCTTCTGTAGGACCTATATCACAACGCTGCTGTAGAGCGTATATCACAACGTTGCTATAGGGCCTATATCACAACGCTTTTGTTAACCCTATATCACAACGTTGCTGTAGGACCTATATGACAACGCTGCTGTAGAGCCTATATCACAACACTGCTGTAGGACCTATATTACAATGCTACTGTAGGACCTATATCACAACGCTTCTGTAGGCCTATATCACAACACTTCTGTAAAGCCTATATCACAACGCTTCTGTAGGCCTGAATCACAATGCTGCCATCGGCTTATATCACAACGCTGCTGTAGAGCTTATATCACAATGCTTCTGTAGGCCTATATCACAACGCTGCTGTAGGCCTATTTAACAATGCTGCTGTAGGCCTATATCACAACACTGCTGTAGATCCTATATCACAATGCTTCTCTAGGCCTATATCACAACGCTGCTGTAGGCCTATTTAACAATGCTGCTGTAGGCCTATATCACAACACTGCTGTAGATCCTATATCTCAACGCTTCTGTAGAGCCTATATCACAGTGCTGGTGTAGAGCCTATATCACAAAACTGCTGTAGAGCCTATATCACAACGCTGCTGTAGAGCCTATATCACAATGCTGCTGCAGGACCTATATCACAACGCTTCTGTAGAACCTGTTTCACAATGCTGCTGTAGAGCCTATATCACTAAACTGCTGTAGAGCCTATATCACAACGCTGCTGCAGGACCTATATCACAACGCTTCTGTTAAGCCGTTATCACAACGCTTCTGTAGAACCCATATCACAACGCTGCTGTAGTGCCTATATCACAACGTTGCTGTAGGGCCTATATCACAACACTTTTGTTAACCCTATATCACAAAGTTGCTGTAGGCCTATATCACAACGCTGCTGTAGAGCCTATATCACAACGCTGCTGTAGGCGTATATCACAACGCTTCTGTAGACCTATATCACAATGCTGCTGTAGTGCCTATATCACAACGCTGCTGTAGAGACTATATCACAGCGCTGCTGTAGAGCCTATATCATAACGCTTCTGTTAAGCCTATATCACAACGCTGCTGTAGAGCCTATATATTACATTTCTGCTGTAGGCTTATATCACAATGCTGCTGTTGAGCCTATATTACAATGCATCTGTAGGCCTATATCACAACGCTGCTGTAGAGCCTATATCACAACGCTGCTGTAGGACCTATATCACAATGCTGCTGAAGATCCTATAGCACATTGCTGCTGTAGGGCTATATAACAACGCTGCTGTAGGCCTATATCACAACGCTGCTGTAGGGCTATATCACAACTCTGCTGTAAAGCCTATATCACAACGCTTCTGTTGGCCTATATCAAAACGCTGCTGTTGAGCCTATATCATAACGCTGCTGTAGAGCCTATATCACAACGCTGCTGTAGGACCTATATCTCAACGCTTCTGTAGGACCTATTTCACAATGCTGCTGTAGGACCTATATCACAAAACTGCTGTAGAGCCTATATCACAACGCTGCTGCAGGACCTATATCACAACGCTTCTGTTAAGCCTTTATCACAACGCTGCTGTAGGCGTATATCACAACGCTTCTGTAGACCTATATCGCAATGCTGCTGTAGAGCCTATATCACAACGCTGCTGTAGGCCTATATTACAACGCTGCTGTAGGACCTATATGACGCTGCTACTGTAGAGCCTATATCACAACGCTGCTGTAGAGCCTATAACACAATGCTGCTGTATAGCCTATATCACAAAACTGCTGTAGGACCTATACCACAATGCTACTGTAGGACCTATATCACAACGCTTCTGTAGGCCTATATCACAACACTTCTGTTAAGCCTATATCACAACGCTTCTGTAGGCCTATATCACAATGCTGCTGTAGGCGTATTTCACAAAACTGCTGTTAAGCCTATATCACAACGCTGCTGTAGAGCCTATATCACAACACTGCTGTAGAGTTTATATCACAATGCTTCTGTAGTCCTATATCACAACGCTGCTGTAGGCCTATTTCACAACGCTGCTGTAGGCCTATATCACAACGCTGCTGTACAGCCTATAACACAACGCTGCTGTAGAGCGTATATCACAACGTTGCTGTAGGGCCTATATCACAACGCTGCTGTAGGAACTATATCACAACGCTGCTGCAGAGCGAATATCACAAAGCTGCTGTAGAGCCTATATCACAACGCCGCTGTAGGGCCTTTATCACAACGCTGCTCTAGAGCAAATATCACAACGTTACTGTAGTGCCTATATCACAATGCTTCTGTAGAGCCTATATGACAACGCTGCTGTAGAGCCTATATCACAACGCTGCTGTAGAGCCTATTTCACAGTGCTGGTGTAGAGCCTATATCACAAAACTGCTGTAGAGCCTATATCACAACGCTGCTGTAGAGCCTATATCACAATGCTGCTGCAGGACCTATATCACAACGCTTCTGTAGAACCTGTTTCACAATGCTGCTGTAGAGCCTATATCACAAAACTGCTGTAGAGCCTATATCACAACGCTGCTGCAGGACCTATATCACAACGCTTCTGTTAAGCCTTTATCACAACGCTTCTGTAGGCCTATATCACAATGCTGCTGTAGGCGTATTTCACAAAACTGCTGTTAAGCCTATATCACAACGCTGCTGTAGAGCCTATATCACAACACTGCTGTAGAGTTTATATCACAATGCTTCTGTAGTCCTATATCACAACGCTGCTGTAGGCCTATTTCACAACGCTGCTGTAGGCCTATATCACAACGCTGCTGTAGAGCCTATATCACAATGCTGCTCTATAGCCTATATCACAACGCTGCTGTACAGCCTATAACACAACGCTGCTGTAGAGCGTATATCACAACGTTGCTGTAGGGCCTATATCACAACGCTGCTGTAGGAACTATATCACAACGCTGCTGCAGAGCGAATATCACAAAGCTGCTGTAGAGCCTATATCACAACGCCGCTGTAGGGCCTTTATCACAACGCTGCTCTAGAGCAAATATCACAACGTTACTGTAGTGCCTATATCACAATGCTTCTGTAGAGCCTATATGACAACGCTGCTGTAGAGCCTATATCACAACGCTGCTGTAGAGCCTATTTCACAGTGCTGGTGTAGAGCCTATATCACAAAACTGCTGTAGAGCCTATATCACAACGCTGCTGTAGAGCCTATATCACAATGCTGCTGCAGGACCTATATCACAACGCTTCTGTAGAACCTGTTTCACAATGCTGCTGTAGAGCCTATATCACAAAACTGCTGTAGAGCCTATATCACAACGCTGCTGCAGGACCTATGTCACAACGCTTCTGTTAAGCCTTTATCACAACGCTTCTGTAGAACCCATATCTCAACGCTGCTGTAGAGCCTATATCACAACGTTGCTGTAGGGCCTATATCACAACACTTTTGTTAACCCTATATCACAAAGTTGCTGTAGGCCTATATCACAACGCTGCTGTAGAGCCTATATCACAACGCTGCTGTAGGCGTATATCACAACGCTTCTGTAGACCTATATCACAATGCTGCTGTAGTGCCTATATCACAACGCTGCTGTAGAGCCTATATCACAGCGCTGCTGTAGAGCCTATATCATAACGCTTCTGTTAAGCCTATATCACAACACTGCTGTAGAGCCTATATATTACATTTCTGCTGTAGGCTTATATCACAATGCTGCTATTGAGCCTATATTACAATGCATCTCTAGGCCTATATCACAACGCTGCTGTAGAGCCTATATCACAACGCTGCTGTAGAGCCTATATCACAACGCTGCTATAGGACCTATATCACAATGCTGCTGAAGAGCCTATAGCACATTGCTGCTGTAGGGCTATATAACAACGCTGCTGTAGGCCTATATCACAACGCTGCTGTAGGGCTATATCACAACACTGCTGTAAAGCCTATATCACAACGCTTCTGTTGGCCTATATCAAAACTCTGCTGTTGAGCCTATATCATAACGCTGCTGTAGAGCCTATATCACAACGCTGCTGTAGGACCTATATCTCAACGCTTCTGTAGGACCTATTTCACAATGCTGCTGTAGAGCCTATATCACAAAACTGCTGTAGAGCCTATATCACAACGCTGCTGCAGGACCTATATCACGCTTCTGTTAAGCCTTTATCACAACGCTTCTGTAGAACCTATATCACAATGCTGCTGTAGAGCCTATATCACAATGCTGCTCTAGAGCCTATATCACAACGCTTCTGTAGAGCCTATTTCACAACGCTGCTGTAGGCCTATATCACAACGCTGCTGTAGAGCCTATATCACAATGCTGCTCTAGAGCCTATATCACAACGCTGCTGTACAGCCTATAACACAACGCTGCTGTAGAGCGTATATCACAACGTTGCTGTAGAGCCTATATCACAACGCTGCTGTTGAGCCATTATCAAAACGCTCTTTAGGCCTATATCACAACGCTTCTGTTAAGCAAAAATCACAACACTGCTGTAGACCCTATATCACAACGCTTCTGTAGAGCCTTTATCACAACGCTGCTGTAGAGCGAATATCACAACGCTGCTGTAGGGTCTATATCACAAGGCTGCTGTAGGACCTATATCACAACGCTGCTGTAGGACCTATATCACAACGCTACTATAGAGCGGATATCACAAGGCTGCTGTTGGGCCTATATCACAATGCTCCTGTAGGGCCTATATCACAACGCTGCTGTAGGATCTATATCACAACGCTGCTGCAGAGCGAATATCATAAAGCTGCTGTAGAGCCTATATCACAACGCCGCTGTAGGGCCTATATCACAACGCTGCTCTAGAGCAAATATCACAACGCTGCTGAAGAGCCTATATCACAACGCTGCTGTAGAGCGAATGTCACAACGCTGGTGTAGGCCTATATCACAACGCTGCTGTATAGCCTATATCACAGCGGTGCTGTAGAGCCTATATCACAACGCTTCTGTAGAGCCTATATCAAAACACTTCTGTAGAGCCTATATCACAACGCTGCTGTAAAGCCTATATCACAGCGGTGCTGTAGAGCATATATCACAATGCTTCTGTTAAGCCTATATCACAATGCTGCTGTAGGACCTCTATCACAACGCTTCTGTAGGACCTATTTCACAATGCTGCTGTAGAGCCTATATCACAACACTGCTGTAGAGCCTATATCACAATGCTGCTGCAGGACCTATATCACAACGCTTCTGTAGGACCTATATCACAACGCTGCTGTAGAGCGTATATCACAACGTTGCTATAGGGCCTATATCACAATGCTTTTGTTAACCCTATATCACAACGTTGCTGTAGGACCTATATGACAACGCTGCTGTAGAGCCTATATCACAACACTGCTGTAGGACCTATATAACAATGCTACTGTAGGACCTATATCACAACGCTTCTGTAGGCCTGAATCACAATGCTGCCGTCGGCTTATATCACAACGCTGCTGTAGAGCTTATATCACAATGCTTCTGTAGGCCTATATCACAACGCTGCTGTAGGCCTATTTAACAATGCTGCTGTAGGCCTATATCACAACACTGCTGTAGATCCTATATCACAATGCTTCTGTAGGCCTATATCACAACGCTGCTGTAGGCCTATTTAACAATGCTGCTGTAGGCCTATATCACAACACTGCTGTAGATCCTATATCTCAACGCTTCTGTAGAGCCTATATCACAGTGCTGGTGTAGAGCCTATATCACAAAACTGCTGTAGAGCCTATATCACAACGCTGCTGTAGAGCCTATATCACAATGCTGCTGCAGGACCTATATCACAACGCTTCTGTAGAACCTGTTTCACAATGCTGCTGTAGAGCCTATATCACTAAACTGCTGTAGAGCCTATATCACAACGCTGCTGCAGGACCTATATCACAACGCTTCTGTTAAGCCTTTATCACAACGCTTCTGTAGAACCCATATCACAACGCTGCTGTAGTGCCTATATCACAACGTTGCTGTAGGGCCTATATCACAACACTTTTGTTAACCCTATATCACAAAGTTGCTGTAGGCCTATATCACAACGCTGCTGTAGAGCCTATATCACAACGCTGCTGTAGGCGTATATCACAACGCTTCTGTAGACCTATATCACAATGCTGCTGTAGTGCCTATATCACAACGCTGCTGTAGAGCCTATATCATAACGCTTCTGTTAAGCCTATATCACAACGCTGCTGTAGAGCCTATATATTACATTTCTGCTGTAGGCTTATATCACAATGCTGCTGTTGAGCCTATATTACAATGCATCTGTAGGCCTATATCACAACGCTGCTGTAGAGCCTATATCACAACGCAGCTGTAGGACCTATATCACAATGCTGCTGAAGATCCTATAGCACATTGCTGCTGTAGGGCTATATAACAACGCTGCTGTAGGCCTATATCACAACGCTGCTGTAGGGCTATATCACAACTCTGCTGTAAAGCCTATATCACAACGCTTCTGTTGGCCTATATCAAAACGCTGCTGTTGAGCCTATATCATAACGCTGCTGTAGAGCCTATATCACAACGCTGCTGTAGGACCTATATCTCAACGCTTCTGTAGGACCTATTTCACGATGCTGCTGTAGAGCCTATATCACAAAACTGCTGTAGAGCCTATATCACAACGCTGCTGCAGGACCTATATCACAACGCTTCTGTTAAGCCTTTATCACAACGCTGCTGTAGGCGTATATCACAACGCTTCTGTAGACCTATATCGCAATGCTGCTGTAGAGCCTATATCACAACGCTGCTGTAGGCCTATATTACAACGCTGCTGTAGGACCTATATGACGCTGCTACTGTAGAGTCTATATCACAACGCTGCTGTAGAGCCTATAACACAATGCTGCTGTATAGCCTATATCACAACACTGCTGTAGGACCTATACCACAATGCTACTGTAGGACCTATATCACAACGCTTCTGTAGGCCTATATCACAACACTTCTGTTAAGCCTATATCACAACGCTTCTGTAGGCCTATATCACAATGCTGCTGTAGGCGTATTTCACAAAACTGCTGTTAAGCCTATATCACAACGCTGCTGTAGAGCCTATATCACAACACTGCTGTAGAGTTTATATCACAATGCTTCTGTAGTCCTATATCACAACGCTGCTGTAGGCCTATTTCACAACGCTGCTGTAGGCCTATATCACAACGCTGCTGTAGAGCCTATATCACAACACTGCTGTAGAGTTTATATCACAATGCTTCTGTAGTCCTATATCACAATGCTTCTGTAGTCCTATTTCACAACGCTGCTGTAGGCCTATATCACAACGCTGCTGTACAGCCTATAACACAACGCTGCTGTAGAGCGTATATCACAACATTGCTGTAGGGCCTATATCACAACGCTGCTGTAGGAACTATATCACAACGCTGCTGCAGAGCGAATATCACAAAGCTGCTGTAGAGCCTATATCACAACGCCGCTGTAGGGCCTTTATCACAACGCTGCTCTAGAGCAAATATCACAACGTTACTGTAGTGCCTATATCACAATGCTTCTGTAGAGCCTATATGACAACGCTGCTGTAGAGCCTATATCACAACGCTGCTGTAGAGCCTATTTCACAGTGCTGGTGTAGAGCCTATATCACAAAACTGCTGTAGAGCCTATATCACAATGCTGCTGTAGAGCCTATATCACAATGCTGCTGCAGGACCTATATCACAACGCTTCTGTAGAACCTGTTTCACAATGCTGCTGTAGAGCCTATATCACAAAACTGCTGTAGAGCCTATATCACAACGCTGCTGCAGGACCTATATCACAACGCTTCTGTTAAGCCTTTATCACAACGCTTCTGTAGGCCTATATCACAATGCTGCTGTAGGCGTATTTCACAAAACTGCTGTTAAGCCTATATCACAACGCTGCTGTAGAGCCTATATCACAACACTGCTGTAGAGTTTATATCACAATGCTTCTGTAGTCCTATATCACAACGCTGCTGTAGGCCTATTTCACAACGCTGCTGTAGGCCTATATCACAACGCTGCTGTAGAGCCTATATCACAAAACTGCTGTAGAGCCTATATCACAACGCTGCTGCAGGACCTATATCACAACGCTTCTGTTAAGCCTTTATCACAACGCTTCTGTAGGCCTATATCACAATGCTGCTGTAGGCGTATTTCACAAAACTGCTGTTAAGCCTATATCACAACGCTGCTGTAGAGCCTATATCACAACACTGCTGTAGAGTTTATATCACAATGCTTCTGTAGTCCTATATCACAACGCTGCTGTAGGCCTATTTCACAACGCTGCTGCAGAGCGAATATCACAAAGATGCTGTAGAGCCTATATCACAACACCGCTGTAGGGCCTTTATCACAACGCTGCTCTAGAGCAAATATCACAACGTTACTGTAGTGCTTATATCACAATGCTTCTGTAGAGCCTATATGACAACGCTGCTGTAGAGCCTATATCACAACGCTGCTGTAGAGCCTATTTCACAGTGCTGGTGTAGAGCCTATATCACAAAACTGCTGTAGAGCCTATATCACAACGCTGCTGTAGAGCCTATATCACAATGCTGCAGCAGGACCTATATCACAACGCTTCTGTAGAACCTGTTTCACAATGCTGCTGTAGAGCCTATATCACAAAACTGCTGTAGAGCCTATATCACAACGCTGCTGCAGGACCTATATCACAACGCTTCTGTTAAGCCTTTATCACAACGCTTCTGTAGGCCTATATCACAATGCTGCTGTAGGCGTATTTCACAAAACTGCTGTTAAGCCTATATCACAACGCTGCTGTAGAGCCTATATCACAACACTGCTGTAGAGTTTATATCACAATGCTTCTGTAGTCCTATATCACAACGCTGCTGTAGGCCTATTTCACAACGCTGCTGTAGGCCTATATCACAACGCTGCTGTAGAGCCTATATCACAATGCTGCTCTAGAGCCTATATCACAACGCTGCTGTACAGCCTATAACACAACGCTGCTGTAGAGCGTATATCACAACGTTGCTGTAGGGCCTATATCACAACGCTGCTGTAGGAACTATATCACAACGCTGCTGCAGAGCGAATATCACAAAGCTGCTGTAGGACCTATATCACAACGCCGCTGTAGGGCCTATATCACAACGCTGCTGTAGAGCCTATATCACAATGCTGCTGTAGTGCCTATATCACAACACTTCTGTAGGGCCTATATCACAATGCTGCTGTAGAGCCTATACCACAACGCTTCTGTAAAGCCTATATCACAACGCTTCTGTATAGCTTATATCACATGCTGCTGTAGAGCCTATATCACAACGCTTCTGTACAGCCTATATCACAACTCTTCTGTACAGCCTATATCACAACGTTTCTGTAGAGCCTATATCACAATGCTGCTGTAGAGCCTATATCACATGCTGCTGTAGAGCCTATATCACATGCTGTTGTAGAGCCTATATCACAACGCTTCTGTACAGCCTATATCACAACGTTTCTGTAGAGCCTATATCACAATGCTGCTGTAGAGCCTATATCACAACGCTTCTGTACAGCCTATATCACATGCTGCTGTAAAGCCTATATCACAACGCTGCTGTACAGCCTATATCACAACGCTGCTGTACAGCCTATATCACAATGCTGCTGTACAGCCTATATCACAACGCTGCTGTACAGCCATTATCACAATGCTGCTGTAGAGCCTATATCACAACGCTGCTGTAGAGCCTATATCAAAACGCTGCTGTAGGCCTATATCACAACGCTGCTGAAGAGACTATATTACAACGCTTCTGTAGAGCCTATATCACAACGCTGCTGTACAGCCTATATCACAACGCTTCTGTAGAGCTTATATCACAATGCTGCTATAGGACATATATCACAATGCTTCTGCAGAGCCTATATCACAAAGCTGCTGTAGGTCTATATCACAACGCTGCTGTACAGCCTATATCACAACGCTGCTGTAGGGCCTATATCACAACGCTTCTGTAGACCCTATATCACAACCCTGCTGTAGAGCCTATATCACAACGCTGCTGTAAAGCCAATATCACAAGGCTGATGTAGAGCCTATATCACAACGCTTCTGTAGGCCTATATCACAATGCTGCTGTAGGCCTATATCACAATGCTGCTGTAGAGCCTATATCACAATGGTTCTGTAGGGCCTATATCACAATGCTGCTGTAGGCCTATATCACAACGCTGCTGTAGAGCCTATATCACAACGCTTCTGTAGGGCCTATATCACAACGCTCCTGTAGAGCCTATATCACAACGCTTCTGCAGGGCCTATATCACAATGCTGCTGTAGAGCCTATACCACAACGCTGCTGTAGAGCCTATATCACATCGCTGCTGTACAGCCTATATCACAACGCTTCTGTAGAGCCTATATCATAACGTTGCTGTAGGCCTATATCACAACTCTGCTGTAGAGCCTATATCACAATGCTTCTGTACAGCCTATATCACAACGCTTCTGTACAGCCTATATCACATTGCTTCTGTAGAGCTTATATCACAACGCTGCTGTAGAGCCTATATCACAATGCTGCTGTAGACCTATATCACAACGCTGCAGTAGAGCCTATATCACAACGCTTCTGTAGAGCCTATATCACAACGCTGCTGTACAGCCTATATCCCAACACTTCTGTAGGGCCTATATCACAAATCTGCTGTAGAACCTATATCACGACGCTGCTGTAGAGCGTATATCACAACGCTGCTGTAGGCCTGTATCACAACGCTGCTGTAGGACCTATATCACAACGCTGCTGTAGAGCCTATATCACAACGCTGATGTAGGACCTATATCACAACGCTGCTGTAGGGCCTATATCACAACGCTGCTGTAGAGCCTATATCACAATGCTGCTGTAGTGCCTATATCACAACACTTCTGTAGGGCCTATATCACAATGCTGCTGTAGAGCCTATACCACAACGCTTCTGTAAAGCCTATATCACAACGCTTCTGTAGAGCTTATATCACATGCTGCTGTACAGCCTATATCACAACTCTTCTGTACAGCCTATATCACAACGTTTCTGTAGAGCCTATATCACAATGCTGCTGTAGAGCCTATATCACATGCTGCTGTAGAGCCTATATCACATGCTGCTGTAGAGCCTATATCACAACGCTTCTGTACAGCCTATATCACAACGCTTCTGTAGAGCCTATATCACAATGCTGCTGTTGAGCCTATATCACAACGCTTCTGTACAGCCTATATCACATGCTGTTGTAAAGCCTATATCACAACGCTGCTGTAGTGCCTATATCACAACACTTCTGTAGGGCCTATATCACAATGCTGCTGTAGAGCCTATACCACAACGCTTCTGTAAAGCCTATATCACAACGCTTCTGTAGAGCCTATATCACATGCTGCTGTAGAGCCTATATCACAACGCTTCTGTACAGCCTATATCACAACTCTTCTGTACAGCCTAGATCACAACGTTTCTGTAGAGCCTATATCACAATGCTGCTGCAGAGCCTATATCACATGCTGCTGTAGAGCCTATATCACATGCTGCTGTAGAGCCTATATCACAACGCTGCTGTACAGCCTATATCACAACGCTGCTGTACAGCCTATATCACAACGCATCTGTAGAGCCTATATCACAACGCTGCTGAAGAGCCTATATTACAACGCTGCTGTAGAGCCTACATCACAGCGCTGCTGTACAGCCTATATCACAACGCTTCTGTAGAGCCTATATCACAACGCTGCTGAAGAGCCTATATCACAATGCTGCTGTACAGCCATTATCACAACGCTGCTGTAGAGCCTATATCACAACGCTGCTGTAGAGCCTATATCAAAACGCTGCTGTAGGCCTATATCACAACGCTGCTGAAGAGCCTATATTACAACGCTTCTGTAGAGCCTATATCACAACGCTGCTGTACAGCCTATATCCCAACGCTTCTGTAGAGCCTATATCACCACGCTGCTGAAGAGCCTATATCACAACGCTGCTGAAGAGCCTATATCACAACGCTTCTGTAGAGCCTATATCACAACGCTGCTGTACAGCCTATATCACAACGCTTCTGTAGGGCATATATCACATGGCTGCTGTAGAGCCTGTATCACAACGCTTCTGTAGGGCCAATATCACAACGCTGCTGAATAGCCTATATTACAACGCTTCTGTAGAGTCTATATCACAACGCTGCTGTACAGCCCATATCACAACGCTTCTGTAGAGCCTATATCACAACGCTGCTGAAGAGCCTATATTACAACGCTGCTGTAGAGCCTATATCACAAGGCTACTGTACAGCCTATATCACAACGCTTCTGTAGAGCCTATATCACAACGCTGCTGTAGAGCCTATATCACAATGCTTCTGTAGAGCCTATATCACAATGCTGCTGTAGAGCCTATATCAGACGCTTCTGTAGAGCCTATATCACAATGCTGCTGAGACGCTATATCACAACACAGCTGAGAGCCTATATCACACGCTGCTGTAGAGCCTATATCACAATGCTGCTGTAGAGCCTATATCACAACGCTGCTGTAGGTCTATATCACAACGCTGCTGTAGAGCCTATATCACAACGCTGCTGTAGGGCCTATATCACAACGCTTCTGTACACCCTATTTCACAACCCTGCTGTAGAGCCTATATCACAACGCTGCTGTAAGGACTATATCACAACGCTGATGTAGAGCCTATATCACAACGCTTCTTTAGAGTCTATATCACAATGCTTCTGTAGGGCCTATATCACAACGCTGCTGTAGAGCCTATATCACAACGCTTCTGTAGGCCTATATCACAATGCTGCTGTAGAGCCTATATCTCAACGCTTCTGTAGGCCTATATCACAACGCTGCGGTAGGCCTATATCACAACGCTGCTGTAGAGCCTATATCACAACGCTTCTGTAGGGTCTATGTCACAACGCTGCTGTAGAGCATATATCAGAACACTTCTGTAGACCTATATCACAACGCTGCTGTAGGCCTATATCACAACGCTGCTGTAGAGCCTATATCACAACGCTTCTGTAGAGCCTATATCACAACGCTTCTGAAGAGCCTATATTACAATGCTGCTGTAGTGCCTATATCACAATGCTGCTGTAGAGCCTATATCACAACACTGCTGTGGAGCCTATATCACAACGCTGCTGCAGGACCTATATCACAACTCTTCTGTTAAGCCTTTATCACAACGCTTCTGTAGGACCTATATCACAACGCTGATGTAGAGCCTATATCACAACGTTCTGTAGGGCCTATATCACAACGCTTTTGTTAACCCTAT
The DNA here is from genome assembly GCF_000003605.2 of Saccoglossus kowalevskii. Classification (NCBI taxonomy): domain Eukaryota; kingdom Metazoa; phylum Hemichordata; class Enteropneusta; family Harrimaniidae; genus Saccoglossus; species Saccoglossus kowalevskii. Next base: position 41,249 of record NW_003147057.1, read on the forward strand.
ATCACAACGTTGCTGTAGGCCTATATCACAACACTGCTGTAGAGCCTGTATCACAACGCTGCTGTAGGCGTATATCACAACGCTTCTGTAGACCTATATCACAATGCTGCTGTAGAGCCTATATCACAACGCTGCTGTAGGCCTATATTACAACGCTGCTGTAGAACCTATATGACGACGCTGCTGTAGAACCTATATCACAACGCTGCTGTAGAGCCTATAACACAATGCTGCTGTAGAGCCTATATCACAACACTGCTGTATGACCTATATCACAATGCTACTGTAGGACCTATATCACAACGCTTCTGTAGGCCTATATCACAACACTTCTGTTAAGCCTATATCACAACGCTTCTGCAGGCCTATATCACAATGCTGCTGTAGGCGTATTTCACAAGACTGCTGTTAAGCCTATATCACACCGCTGCTGTAGAGCCTATATCACAACACTGCTGTAGAGCTTATATCACAATGCTTCTGTAGTCCTATATCACAACGCTGCTCTAGGCCTATTTCACTACGCTGCTGTAGGCCTATCACAAAGCTGCTGTAGAGCCTATATCACAACGCTGCTCTAGAGCCTATATCACAACGCTGCTGTAGAGCCTATATCACAACGCTGCTGTAGAGCGTATATCACAACGCTGCTGTAGAGCCTATATCACAACGCTACTGTTGAGCCATTATCAAAACGCTGCTGTAAAGCC
>NW_003147058.1:0-10914 GCF_000003605.2 Saccoglossus kowalevskii
TGAAGACATGCGTTATGTTCACATCTGACTCGTATTTTTAGCTGATGACATGCACTATGTACACGTCTGACGCGTATTGTTATGCTGAAGACATGCGTTATGTTCACATCTGACTCTTATTTTTATGCTAAAGACATGCACTATGTTCACATCTGACGCGTATTTTTATGCTGAAGACATGCACTATATTCACATCTGACTCGTATTGTTATGCTGAAGACATGCGTTATGTTCACATCTGACTCGTATTTTTAGCTGATGACATGCACTATGTACACGTCTGACGCGTATTGTTATGCTGAAGACATGCACTATGTTCACATCCGTCTCATATTGTTATGCTGACGACATGCACTATGTTTACATCTGAATAGAAATGTTACGCTGAAGACATGCACTATGTTCACATCCGACTCGTATCGTTCTGCCGAAGACATGCACTATGTTCACATCTGACGCGTATTGTTATGCTGAAGACATGCATTATGTTCACATCTGACTCGTATTGTTATGCTAAAGACATGCACTATGTTCACATCTGACTCGTATTTTTATTCTGAAGACATGCGTTATGTTCACATCTGATTGGTATTTTTATGCCGAAAACATGCGCTATGTTCACATCTGACTCGTATTGTTATGCCGAAGACATGCACTATGTTCACATCTGACTCGTATTGTTATTCCGAAGACATGCACTATGTTCACATCTGACGCGTATTATTATGATGAAGACATGCACTATGTTCACATCTGACGCGTATTGTTATGCTGAAGACATGCGCTATGTTCACATCTGACTCATATTTTTATGCTGAATACATGCGCTATGTTCACATCTGACTCGTATTGTTATACCAAAGACATGCGCTATGTTCACATCTGACTCGTATTGTTATGCTGAAGACGTGCACTATGTTCACATCTTACTCGTATTGTTATGCCGAAGACATGCACTATGTTCATATCTGAATAGAAATGTTCTGCCGAAGACATGCACTATGTTCACATCTGAATAGAATTGTTATGCTGAAGACATGCACTATGTTCACATCTGAATAGAATTGTTGTGCTGAAGACATCCACTATGTTCACATCTGAATAGAATGGTTGTGCTGAAGACATGCACTATGTTTACATCTGAATAGAATTGTTGTGCTGAAGACATGCACTATGTTCACATCTGACGCGTATTGTTATGCTAAAGACATGCACTATGTTCACATCTGACGTGTATTGTTATGCTAAAGACATGCACTATGTTCACATCTGACGCGTATTGTTATGCCGAAGACATGCACTATGTTCACATCTGACTCGTATTGTTATGCTGAAGACATGCGTTATGTTCACATCTGACTCGTATTTTTAGCTGATGACATGCACTATGTACACGTCTGACGCGTATTGTTATGCTGAAGACATGCACTATGTTCACATCCGACTCGTATTTTTATGCTGACGACATGCACTATGTTTACATCTGAATAGAAATGTTACGCTGAAGACATGCACTATGTTCACATCCGACTCGTATCGTTATGCCGAAGACATGCACTATGTTCACATCTGACGCGTATTGTTATGCTGAAGACATGCGCTATGTTCACATCTGACTCGTATTTTTATGCTGAAGACATGCGCTATGTTCACATCTGACTCGTATTGTTATACCAAAGACATGCGCTATGTTCACATCTGACTCGTATTGTTATGCTGAAGACGTGCACTATATTCACATCTGACGCGTATTGTTATGCCAAAGACATACACTATGTGACATCTGACGCGTATTGTTATGCCGAAGACATGTACTATGTTCTCATCCGATTCTTATTGTTATGCTGATGACATGCACTATGATCACATCTGACTCGTATTGTTATGCCGAAGACATGCACTATGTTCACATCAGACTCGTATTTTTATGCCGAAGACATGCACTATGTTCACAGCTGAATAGAAATGTTCTGTCGAAGACAAGCGCTATGTTCACATCTGACTCGTATTGTTATGCCGAAGACATGCACTATGTTCACATCTGACTCGTATTGTTATTCCAAAGACATGCACTATGTTCACATCTGACGCGTATTATTATGATGAAGACATGCACTATGTTCACATCTGACGCTTATTTTTATGCTGAAGACATGCGCTATGTTCACATCTGACTCGTATTGTTATGCTGAAGACATGCGCTACGTTCACATCTGACTCGTATTGTTATACCAAAGACATGCGCTATGTTCACATCTGACTCGTATTGTTATGCTGAAGACGTGCACTATGTTTACATCTGACGTGTATTGTTATGCCGAAGACATACACTATGTGACATCTGACGCGTATTGTTATGCCGAAGACATGCACTATGTTCACATCTGACGCGTATTGTTATGCCGAAGACATACACTATGTGACATCTGACGCGTATTGTTATGCCGAAGACATGCACTATGTTCACATCTGACGCGTATTGTTATGCTAAAGACATGCACTATGTTCACATCTGACGCGTATTGTTATGCTAAAGACATGCACTATGTTCACATCTGACTCTTATTGTAATGCTAAAGACATGCACTATGTTCACATCTGACGCGTATTTTTATGCTGAAGACATGCACTATGTTCACATCTGACTCGTATTGTTATGCTGAAGACATGCGTTATGTTCACATCTGACTCGTATTTTTAGCTGATGACATGCACTATGTACACGTCTGACGCGTATTGTTATGCTGAAGACATGCACTATGTTCACATCCGACTCGTATTGTTATGCTGACGACATGCACTATGTTTACATCTGACTCATATTTTTATGCTGAATACATGCGCTATGTTCACATCTGACTCGTATTGTTATACCAAAGACATGCGCTATGTTCACATCTGACTCGTATTGTTATGCTGAAGACGTGCACTATGTTCACATCTGACTCGTATTGTTATGCCGAAGACATGCACTATGTTCATATCTGAATAGAAATGTTCTGCCGAAGACATGCACTATGTTCACATCTGAATAGAATTGTTATGCTGAAGACATGCACTATGTTCACATCTGAATAGAATTGTTGTGCTGAAGACATCCACTATGTTCACATCTGAATAGAATGGTTGTGCTGAAGACATGCACTATGTTTACATCTGAATAGAATTGTTGTGCTGAAGACATGCACTATTTTCACATCTGAATACAATTCTTATGCTGAAGACATGTACTATGTTCACATCTGACTCATATTGTTATGCTGAGGACATGCACTATGTTCACATCTGAATAGAATTATTGTGCTGAAGACATGCACTATGTTCACATCTGAATAAAATTGTTATGGTGCAGACATGCACTATGTTCACATCTGAATAGAATTGTTGTGCTGAAGACATGCATTATGTTCACATCTGAATAGAATTGTTATTCTGAAGACATGCACTATGTTCACATCTGATTCGTATTTTTATGCTGAAGACATGGACTATGTCCACATCTGGCTCGTATTGTTATGCAGAAGACATGCACTATGTTCACATCTGACGCGTATTTTTATGCTGAAGACATGCGCTATGTTCACATCTGACTCGTATTGTTATGCTGAAGACATGCATTATGTTCACATCTGACTCGTATTGTTATGCTAAAGACATGCACTATGTTCACATCTGACTCGTATTTTTATTATGAAGACATGCGTTATGTTCACATCTCATTGGTATTTTTATGCCGAAAACATGCGCTATGTTCACATCTGACTCGTATTGTTATGCCGAAGACATGCACTATGTTCACATCTGACGCGTATTATTATGATGAAGACATACACTATGTTCACATCTGACTCGTATTGTTATTCCAAAGACATGCATTATGTTCACATCTGACGCGTATTATTATGATGAAGACATGCACTATGTTCACATCTGACGCGTATTTTTATGCTGAAGACATGCGCTATGTTCACATCTGACTCGTATTGTTATGCTGAAGACATGCGCTACGTTCACATCTGACTCGTATTGTTATACCAAAGACATGCGCTATGTTCACATCTGACTCGTATTGTTATGCTGAAGACGTGCACTATGTTTACATCTGACGTGTATTGTTATGCCGAAGACATACACTATGTGACATCTGACGCGTATTGTTATGCCGAAGACATGCACTATGTTCACATCTGACGCGTATTGTTATGCCGAAGACATACACTATGTGACATCTGACGCGTATTGTTATGCCGAAGACATGCACTATGTTCACATCTGACGCGTATTGTTATGCTAAAGACATGCACTATGTTCACATCTGACTCTTATTGTAATGCTAACGACATGCACTATGTTCACATCTGACGCGTATTTTTATGCTGAAGACATGCACTATGTTCACATCTGACTCGTATTGTTATGCTGAAGACATGCGTTATGTTCACATCTGACTCGTATTTTTAGCTGATGACATGCACTATGTACACGTCTGACGCGTATTGTTATGCTGAAGACATGCACTATGTTCACATCCGACTCGTATTGTTATGCTGACGACATGCACTATGTTTACATCTGAATAGAAATGTTACGCTGAAGACATGCACTATGTTCACATCCGACTCGTATTGTTATGCCGAAGACATGCACTATGTTCACATCTGACGCGTATTGTTATGCTGAAGACATGCGCTATGTTCACATCTGACTCGTATTTTTATGCTGAAGACATGCGCTATGTTCACATCTGACTCGTATTGTTATACCAAAGACATGCACTATGTTCACATCTGACTCTTATTGTTATTCCGAAGACATGCACTATGTTCACATCTGACGCGTATTATTATGATGAAGACATGCACTATGTTCACATCTGACGCGTATTTTTATGCTGAAGACATGCGCTATGTTCACATCTGACTCGTATTGTTATGCTGAAGACATGCGCTACGTTCACATCTGACTCGTATTGTTATACCAAAGACATGCGCTATGTTCACATCTGACTCGTATTGTTATGCTGAAGACGTGCACTATGTTCACATCTGACGCGTATTGTTATGCCGAAGACATACACTATGTGACATCTGACGCGTATTGTTATGCCGAAGACATGCACTATGTTTACATCTGACACGTATTGTTATGCCGAAGACATACACTATGTGACATCTGACGCGTATTGTTATGCCGAAGACATGCACTATGTTCACATCTGACGCGTATTGTTATGCTAAAGACATGCACTATGTTCACATCTGAATCGTATTTTTATGCTGATGACATGCACTATGTTCACACCTGACTCGTATTGTTATGCCGAAGACATGCACTATGTTCACATCTGACGCGTATTGTTATGCTAAAGACATGCACTATGTTCACATCTGAATCGTATTTTTATGCTGATGACATGCACTATGTTCACACCTGACTCGTATTGTTATACCAAAGACATGCACTATGTTCACACCTGACTCGTATTGTTATGCTGAAGACATGCGTTATGTTCACATCTGACTCTTATTGTTATGCTAAAGACATGCACTATGCTCACATCTGACGCGTATTTTTATGCTGAAGACATGCACTATGTTCACATCTGACTCGTATTGTTATGCTGAAGACATGCGTTATGTTCACATCTGACTCGTATTTTTAGCTGATGACATGCACTATGTACACGTCTGACGCGTATTGTTATGCTGAAGACATGCACTATGTTCACATCCGTCTCATATTGTTATGCTGACGACATGCACTATGTTTACGCCTGAATAGAAATGTTACGCTGAAGACATGCACTATGTTCACATCCGACTCGTATCGTTATGCCGAAGACATGCACTATGTTCACATCTGACGCGTATTGTTATGCTGAAGACATGCGCTATGTTCACATCTGACTCGTATTGTTATGCTGAAGACATGCATTATGTTCACATCTGACTCGTATGTATGCTTAAAGACATGCACTATGTTCACATCTGACTCGTATTTTTATTCTGAAGACATGCGTTATGTTCACATCTGACGCGTATTATTATGATGAAGACATGCACTATGTTCACATCTGACGCGTATTTTTATGCTGAAGGTATGCGCTATGTTCACATCTGACTCGTATTGTTATGCTGAAGACATGCGCTACGTTCACATCTGACTCGTATTGTTATACCAAAGACATGCGCTATGTTCACATCTGACTCGTATTGTTATGCTGAAGACGTGCACTATGTTCACATCTGACGCGTATTTTTATGCCGAAGACATACACTATGTGACATCTGACGCGTATTGTTATGCCGAAGACATGCACTATGTTCACATCTGACACGTATTGTTATGCTGAAGACGTGCACTATGTTCACATCTGACGCGTATTGTTATGCTGAAGACATGCACTATGTTCACATCTGACGCGTATTGTTATGCCGAAGACATGCACTATGTTCACATCTGACGCGTATTGTTATGCTAAAGACATGCACTATGTTCACATCTGAATCGTATTTTTATGCTGATGACATGCACTATGTTCACACCTGACACGTATTGTTATGCTGAAGACATGCGTTATGTTCACATCTGACTCTTATTGTTATGCTAAAGACATGCACTATGTTCACATCTGACGCGTATTTTTATGCTGAAGACATGCACTATGTTCACATCTGACTCGTATTGTTATGCTGAAGACATGCGTTATGTTCACATCTGACTCGTATTTTTAGCTGATGACATGCACTATGTGACATCTGACGCGTATTGTTATGCTAAAGACATGCACTATGTTCACATCTGAATCGTATTTTTATGCTGATGACATGCACTATGTTCACACCTGACTCGTATTGTTATGCTGAAGACATGCGTTATGTTCACATCTGACTCTTATCGTTATGCTAAAGACATGCACTATGTTCACATCTGACGCGTATTTTTATGTTGAAGACATGCACTATGTTCACATCTGACTCGTATTGTTATGCTGAAGACATGCGTTATGTTCACATCTGACTCGTATTTTAGCTGATGACATGCACTATGTACACGTCTGTCGCGTATTGTTATGCTGAAGACATGCACTATGTTCACATCCGTCTCATATTGTTATGCTGACGACATGCACTTATGTTTACATCTGAATAGAAATGTTACGCTGAAGACATGCACTATGTTCACATCCGACTCGTATCGTTATGCCGAAGACATGCACTATGTTCACATCTGACACGTATTGTTATGCTGAAGACATGCGTTATTTTCACATCTGACTCGTATTTTTATGCTGAAGACATGCGCTATGTTCACATCTGACTCGTATTGTTATACCAAAGACATGCGCTATGTTCACATCTGACTCGTATTGTTATGCTGAAGACGTGCACTATGTTCACATCTGACGCGTATTGTTATGCCGAAGACATACACTATGTGACATCTGACGCGTATTGTTATGCCGAAGACATGCACTATGTTCACATCTGACTCGTATTGTTATGCTGAAGACGTGCACTATGTTCACATCTGACGCGTATTGTTATGCTGAAGACATGCACTATGTTCACATCTGATGCGTATTGTTATGCCGAAGACATACACTATGTGACATCTGATGCGTATTGTTATGCCGAAGACATGCACTATGTTCACATCTGACGCGTATTGTTATGCTAAAGACATGCACTATGTTCACATCTGACTCGTATTTTTATGCTGATGACATGCACTATGTTCACACCTGACTCGTATTGTTATGCTGAAGACATGCGTTATGTTCACATCTGACTCTTATTGTTATGCTAAAGACATGCACTATGTTCTCAACTGACTCGTATTGTTATGCTGAAGACATGCGTTATGTTCACATCTGACTCGTATTGTTATGCCGAAGACATGCGCTATGTTCACATCTGACTCGTATTGTTATGCCGAAGACATGCACTATGTTCACATCTGACTCGTATTGTTATTCCGAAGACATGCACTATGTTCACATCTGACGCGTATTATTATGATGAAGACATGCACTATGTTCACATCTGACGCGTATTTTTATGCTGAAGACATGCGCTATGTTCACATCTGACTCGTATTGTTATGCTGAAGACATGCGCTACGTTCACATCTGACTCGTATTGTTATACCAAAGACATGCGCTATGTTCACATCTGACTCGTATTGTTATGCTGAAGACGTGCACTACGTTCACATCTGACGCGTATTGTTATGCCGAAGACATACACTATGTGACATCTGACGCGTATTGTTATGCCGAAGACATGCACTATGTTTACATCTGACACGTATTGTTATGCCGAAGACATACACTATGTGACATCTGACGCGTATTGTTATGCCGAAGACATGCACTATGTTCACATCTGACGCGTATTGTTATGCTAAAGACATGCACTATGTTCACATCTGAATCGTATTTTTATGCTGATGACATGCACTATGTTCACACCTGACTCGTATTGTTATGCTGAAGACATGCGTTATGTTCACATCTGACTCTTATTGTTATGCTAAAGACATGCACTATGCTCACATCTGACGCGTATTTTTATGCTGAAGACATGCACTATGTTCACATCTGACTCGTATTGTTATGCTGAAGACATACGTTATGTTCACATCTGACTCGTATTTTTAGCTGATGACATGCACTATGTTTACGTCTGAATAGAAATGTTACGCTGAAGACATGCGCTATGTTCACATCTGACTCGTATTGTTATGCTGAAGACGTGCACTATGTTCACATCTGACGCGTATTGTTATGCCGAAGACATACACTATGTGACATCTGATTCGTATTTTTATGCTGAAGACATGGAGTATGTTCACATCTGGCTCGTATTGTTATGCAGAAGACATGCACTATGTTCACATCTGACGCGTATTTTTATGTTGAAGACATGCGCTATGTTCACATCTGACTCGTATTGTTATGCTGAAGACATGCATTATGTTCACATCTGACTCGTATTGTTATGCTAAAGACATGCACTATGTTCACATCTGACTCGTATTTTTATTCTGAAGACATGCGTTATGTTCACATCTGATTGGTATTTTTATGCCGAAAACATGCGCTATGTTCACATCTGACTCGTATTGTTATGCCGAAGACATGCACTATGTTCACATCTGACTCGAATTGTTATTCCGAAGACATGCACTATGTTCACATCTGACGCGTATTATTATGATGAAGACATGCACTATGTTCACATCTGACGCGTATTTTTATGCTGAAGACATGCGCTATGTTCACATCTGACTCGTATTGTTATGCTGAAGACATGCGCTACGTTCACATCTGACTCGTATTGTTATACCAAAGACATGCGCTATGTTCACATCTGACTCGTATTGTTATGCTGAAGACGTGCACTATGTTCACATCTGACGCGTATTGTTATGCCGAAGACATACACTATGTGACATCTGACGCGTATTGTTATGCCGAAGACATGCACTATGTTCACATCTGACGCGTATTGTTTATGCTAAAGACATGCACTATGTTCACATCTGAATCGTATTTTTATGCTGATGACATGCACTATGTTCACACCTGACACGTATTGTTATGCTGAAGACATGCGTTATGTTCACATCTGACTCTTATTTTTATGCTAAAGACATGCACTATGTTCACATCTGACGCGTATTTTTATGATGAAGACATGCGTTATGTTCACATCTGACTCGTATTTTTAGCTGATGACATGCACTATGTACACGTCTGACGCGTATTGTTATGCTGAAGACATGCACTATGTTCACATCCGTCTCATAATTTTATGCTGACGACATGCACTATGTTTACATCTGAATAGAAATGTTACGCTGAAGACATGCACTATGTTCACATCCGACTCGTATCGTTCTGCCGAAGACATGCACTATGTTCACATCTGACGCGTATTGTTATGCTGAAGACATGCATTATGTTCACATCTGACTCGTATTGTTATGCTAAAGACATGCACTATGTTCACATCTGACTCGTATTTTTATTCTGAAGACATGCGTTATGTTCACATCTGATTGGTATTTTTATGCCGAAAACATGCGCTATGTTCACATCTGACTCGTATTGTTATGCCGAAGACATGCACTATGTTCACATCTGACTCGTATTGTTATTCGGAAGACATGCACTATGTTCACATCTGACGCGTATTATTATGATGAAGACATGCACTATGTTCACATCTGACGCGTATTGTTATGCTGAAGACATGCGCTATGTTCACATCTGACTCGTATTTTTATGCTGAATACATGCGCTATGTTCACATCTGACTCGTATTGTTATACCAAAGACATGCGCTATGTTCACATCTGACTCGTATTGTTATGCTGAAGACGTGCACTATGTTCACATCTGACTCGTATTGTTATGCCGAAGACATACACTATGTGACATCTGACGCGTATTGTTATGCCGAAGACATGTACTATGTTCTCATCCGATTCGTATTGTTATGCTGAAGACGTGCACTATGTTCACATCTGACGCGTATTGTTATGCTGAAGACATGCACTATGTTCACATCTGACGCGTATTGTTATGCCGAAGACATGCACTATGTTCACATCTGACTCGTATTGTTATGCTAAAGACATGCACTATGTTCACATCTGACTCGTATTTTTATTCTGAAGACATGCGTTATGTTCACATCTGATTGGTATTTTTATGCCGAAAACATGCGCTATGTTCACATCTGACTCGTATTGTTATGCCGAAGACATGCACTATGTTCACATCTGACTCGTATTGTTATTCCGAAGACATGCACTATGTTCACAATCTGACGCGTACTATTATGATGAAGACATGCACTATGTTCACATCTGACTCGTATTGTTATACCAAAGACATGCGCTATG
>NW_003147060.1:0-26734 GCF_000003605.2 Saccoglossus kowalevskii
CAACACTGTGTTTTATGGCATGCAGTGTGTGCAACACCTGTGTTTTATGGCATTTCAGTGTGCGCAACACCTGTGTTTATGACATTGCAGTGTGTGCAACACCTGTGTTTATGACATTGAAGTGTGTACAACACCTGTGTTTATGACATTGCTGTATGTACAAAATGCGTGTTTATGACATTGCAGTATGTACCATACCTGTGTTTATGACATTGCAGTGTGTACAACACCTATGTTTTTGACATTGCAGTATGTGCCATACCTGTGTTTATGACATTGCATTATGTGCAACAGCTGTGTTTATGACATTGTAGTATGTGCAACACCGGTGTTTATGACATTGTAGTATGTGCAATACCTGTGTTTATGACATTGCAATATGTACCATGCCCGTGTTTGTGACATTACAGTGTGTACAACACCTGTGTGTATGACATTGCATTGTGTGCCATACCTGTGTTTATGGCATTGCAGTATGTGCAACACCAGTGTTTATGGCATTTCAGTGTTTGCAACACCTGTGTTTGTGACATTGCAGTGTATGTAACACCTGTGTTTATGACATTGCAGTGTGTGCAACACCTGTGTTTATGACATTGCAGTGTGGCAACACCTGTGTTTATGACATCGCCGTATGTGTAACTTCTGTGTTTATGATTTTGCAGTGTGTTCAACACCGTGTTTGTGACATTGCAGTATGTGTAACACCTGTGTTTGTGACATTGCAGTATGTGTAACACATGTGTATATGACATTGCAGTGTGTACAACATCTGTGTCTGTATCATTGCAGCATATGTAACACCTGTGTTTCTGACATTGCAGTATGTATAACACCTGTGTTTGTGACATTGCAGTGTGTTCAACACCTGTGTTTCTGACATTGCAGTATATGTAACACCTGTGTTTGTGACATTGCAGTATGTGTAACACCTGTGTTTGTGACATTGTAGTATGTGCAACACCGGTGTTTATGACATTGTAGTATGTGCAATACCTGTGTTTATGACATTGCAATATGTGCCATGCCTGTGTTTGTGACATTGCAGTATGTGTAACACATGTGTTTATGACATTGCAGTATGTACAACATCTGTGTCTGTATCATTGCAGTATATCATGTAACACCTGTGTTTCTGACATTGCAGTATGTGTAACACCTGTGTTTGTGACACTGCAGTGTGTTCAACACCTGTGTTTATGACATAGCGGTATGTTTAACACCTGTGTTTGTGACATTGCAGTATGTGTCCACATGTGTTTGTGACATTGCAGTATGTGTAACACCTGTGTATGTGACATTGCAGTATGTGTAACACCTGTGTTTGTGACATTGCAGTATATGTAACACATGTGTTTATGACATTGCAGTGTTTACAACTTCTGTGTCTGTATCAGTGCAGTATATGTAACACCTGTGTTTGTGACATTGCAGTATGTGTAACACCTGTGTTTGTGACATTGCAGTATGTGCCATGCCTGTGTTTGTGACATTACAGTGTGTGAAACACCTGAGTTTATGACATTGCAGTATGTGTAACACCTGTGTTTATGACATTGCAGTATGTGCCATGCCTGTGTTTGTGACATTACAGTGTGTACAACACCTGTGTTTATGACATTGCAGTATGTGCGAAACTTGTGTGTATGACATTGCAGTGTGTGCCATACCTGTGTTTATGGCATTGCAGTATGTGCAACACCAGTGTTTATGACATTTCAGTGTTTGCAACACCTGTGTTTATAACATTGCAGTGTGTGCAACACCTGTGTTTATGACATTGCAGTGTGTAACACCTGTGTTTGTGACATTGCAGTATGTGTAACACATGTGTTTATGACATTGCAGTGTGTACAACATCTGTGTCTGTATCATTGCACTATATGTAACACCTGTGTTTCTGACATTGCAGTATGTGTAACACCTGTGTTTGTGACATTGCAGTGTGTTCAACACCTGTGTTTCTGACATTGCAGTATGTGTAACACATGTGTTTATGACATTGAGGTGTTTACAACGTCTGTGTCTGTATCAATGCAGTATATGTAACACCTGTGTTTGTGACATTGCAGTATGTGTAACACCTGTGTTTGTGACATTGCAGTATGTGTAACACCTGTGTTTGTGACATTGCAGTATGTGTAACACATGTGTTTGTGACATTGCAGTGTGTTCAACCTGTGTTTATGACATAGCGGTATGTGTAACACCTGTGTTTCTGACATTGCAGTATGTGTAACACCTGTGTTTATGACATTGCAGTGTGTGCAACACCTGTGTTTATGACATTGCAGTGTGGCAACACCTTTATTTATGACATTGCAGTATGTGTAACACCTGTGTTTGTGACATTGCAGTATGTGTAACACATGTGTTTATGACATTGCAGTGTTTACAACGTCTGTGTCTGTATCAATGCAGTATATGTAACACCTGTGTTTGTGACATTGCAGTATGTGTAACACCTGTGTTTGTGACATTGCAGTATGTGTAACACATGTGTTTATGACATTGCAGTGTGTTCAACCTGTGTTTATGACATAGCGGTATGTGTAACACCTGTGTTTCTGACATTGCAGTATGTGTAACACCTGTGTTTATGACATTGCAGTGTGTTCAACACCTGTGTTTCTGACATTGCAGTATATGTAACACCTGTGTTTGTGACATTGCAGTATGTGTAACACCTGTGTTTGTGACATTGTAGTATGTGAAACACCGGTGTTTATGACATTGTAGTATGTGCAATACCTGTGTTTATGACATTGCAATATGAGCCATGCCTGTGTTTGTGACATTGCAGTATGTGTAACACATGTGTTTATGACATTGCAGTGTGTACAACATCTGTGTCTGTATCATTGCAGTATATCATGTAACACCTGTGTTTCTGACATTGCAGTATGTGTAACACCTGTGTTTGTGACACTGCAGTGTGTTCAACACCTGTGTTTATGACATAGCGGTATGTTTAACACCTGTGTTTGTGACATTGCAGTATGTGTCCACATGTGTTTGTGACATTGCAGTATGTGTAACACCTGTGTATGTGACATTGCAGTATGTGTAACACCTGTGTTTGTGACATTGCAGTATATGTAACACATGTGTTTATGACATTGCAGTGTTTACAACTTCTGTGTCTGTATCAGTGCAGTATATGTAACACCTGTGTTTGTGACATTGCAGTATGTGTAACACCTGTGTTTGTGACATTGCAGTATGTGCCATGCCTGTGTTTGTGACATTACAGTGTGTGAAACACTTGAGTTTATGACATTGCAGTATGTGTAACACCTGTGTTTATGACATTGCAGTATGTGCCATGCCTGTGTTTGTGACATTACAGTGTGTACAACACCTGTGTTTATGACATTGCAGTATGTGCGAAACTTGTGTGTATGACATTGCAGTGTGTGCCATACCTGTGTTTATGGCATTGCAGTATGTGCAACACCAGTGTTTATGACATTTCAGTGTTTGCAACACCTGTGTTTATAACATTGCAGTGTGTGCAACACCTGTTTTTATGACATTGCAGTGTGTAACACCTGTGTTTGTGACATTGCAGTATGTGTAACACATGTGTTTATGACATTGCAGTGTGTACAACATCTGTGTCTGTATCATTGCACTATATGTAACTCCTGTGTTTCTGACATTGCAGTATGTGTAACACCTGTGTTTGTGACATTGCAGTGTGTTCAACACCTGTGTTTCTGACATTGCAGTATGTGTAACACATGTGTTTATGACATTGAGGTGTTTACAACGTCTGTGTCTGTATCAATGCAGTATATGTAACACCTGTGTTTGTGACATTGCAGTATGTGTAACACCTGTGTTTGTGACATTGCAGTATGTGTAACACCTGTGTTTGTGACATTGCAGTATGTGTAACACATGTGTTTATGACATTGCAGTGTGTTCAACCTGTGTTTATGACATAGCGGTATGTGTAACACCTGTGTTTCTGACATTGCAGTATGTGTAACACCTGTGTTTATGACATTGCAGTGTGTGCAACACCTGTGTTTATGACATTGCAGTGTGGCAACACCTTTATTTATGACATTGCAGTATGTGTAACACCTGTGTTTGTGACATTGCAGTATGTGTAACACATGTGTTTATGACATTGCAGTGTTTACAACGTCTGTGTCTGTATCAATGCAGTATATGTAACACCTGTGTTTGTGACATTGCAGTATGTGTAACACCTGTGTTTGTGACATTGCAGTATGTGTAACACATGTGTTTATGACATTGCAGTGTGTTCAACCTGTGTTTATGACATAGCGGTATGTGTAACACCTGTGTTTCTGACATTGCAGTATGTGTAACACCTGTGTTTGTGACATTGCAGTATGTGTAACACCTGTGTTTGTGACATTGCAGTATGTGTAACAACTGTGTTTGTGACATTGCAGTATGTGTAACACATGTGTTTATGACATTGCAGTGTGTTCAACCTGTGTTTATGACATAGCGGTATGTGTAACACCTGTGTTTCTGACATTGCAGTATGTGTAACACCTGTGTTTATGACATTGCAGTGTGTGCAACACCTGTGTTTATGACATTGCAGTGTGGCAACACCTTTATTTATGACATTGCAGTATGTGTAACACCTGTGTTTGTGACATTGCAGTATGTGTAACACATGTGTTTATGACATTGCAGTGTTTACAACGTCTGTGTCTGTATCAATGCAGTATATGTAACACCTGTGTTTGTGACATTGCAGTATGTGTAACACCTGTGTTTGTGACATTGCAGTATGTGTAACACATGTGTTTATGACATTGCAGTGTGTTCAACCTGTGTTTATGACATAGAGGTATGTGTAACACCTGTGTTTCTGACATTGCCGTATGTGTAACACCTGTGTTTATGACATTGCAGTGTGTGCAACACCTGTGTTTATGACATTGCAGTGTGGCAACACCTTTATTTATGACATTGCCGTATGTGTAACTCCTGTGTTTATGATTTTGCAGTGTGTTCAACACCGTGTTTGTGACATTGCAGTATGTGTAACACCTGTGTTTGTGACATTGCAGTATGTGTAACACCTGTGTTTATGACATTGCTGTGTGTACAACATCTGTGTCTGTGTCATTGCAGTATGTTTAACACCTGTGTTTGTGACATTGCTGTATGTGTAACACATGTGTTTATGACATTGCAGTGTGTTCAACCTGTGTTTATGACATAGCGGTATGTGTAACACCTGTGTTTCTGACATTGCAGTATGTGTAACACCTGTATTTATAACATTGCAGTATGTGCAACACCAGTGTTTATGATATTGCAGTGTGTGCAACACCTGTGTTTATGACATTACAGTGTGTGTAACACCTGTGTTTGTGACATTGCAGTGTGTGCAACACCTGTGTTCATTACATTGCGATGTATGCAACGCCTGTGTTTATGGCATTGCAATGTGTGCAACACCTGTGTTTGTGACATTGCAGTATGTGTAACACCTGTATCTGTGTCATTGCTGTATGTACAACAACAGTGTTTATGACATTGCAGTGTGTGCAACACCTGTGTTTATGACATTACAGTGTGTGCAGCACCTGTGTTTATGACATTGCAGTGTATGTAACACCTGTGTTTATGACATTGCAATGTGTGCAACACCTGTGTTTATGACATTGCAGTGTGGCAACACCTGTGTTTATGACGTTGCCGTATGTGTAACTCCTGTGTTTATGATTTTGCAGTGTGTTCAACACCGTGTTTGTGACATTGCAGTATGTGTAACACCTGTGTTTGTGACATTGCAGTATGTGCAACACATGTGTTTATGACATTGCAGTGTGTACAACACCTGTGTCTGTATCATTGCAGTATATGTAACACCTGTGTTTCTGACATTGCAGTATGTGTAACACCTGTGTTTGTGACACTGCAGTGTGTTCAACACCTGTGTGTATGACATAGCGGTATGTTTAACACCTGTGTTTGTGACATTGCAGTATGTGTCCACATGTGTTTGTGACATTGCAGTATGTGTAACACCTGTGTATGTGACATTGCAGTATGTGTAACACCTGTGTTTGTGACATTGCAGTATATGTAACACATGTGTTTATGACATTGCAGTGTTTACAACATCTGTGTCTGTATCAATGCAGTATATGTAACACCTGTGTTTGTGACATTGCAGTATGTGTAACACCTGTGTTTGTGACATTGCAGTATGTGCCATGCCTGTGTTTGTGACATTACAGTGTGTGAAACACCTGTGTTTATGACATTGCAGTATGTGTAACACCAGTGTTTATGACATTGCAGTGTGTGCCATGCCTGTGTTTGTGACAATACAGTGTGTACAACACCTGTGTTTATGACATTGCAGTATGTGCGAAACTTGTGTGTATGACATTGCAGTGTGTGCCATACCTGTGTTTATGGCATTGCAGTATGTGCAACACCAGTGTTTATGACATTTCAGTGTTTGCAACACCTGTGTTTGTGACATTGCAGTGTATGTAACACCTGTGTTTATGACATTGCAGTGTGTGCAACACCTGTGTTTATGACATTGCAGTGTGGCAACACCTGTGTTTTATGACATTGCCGTATGTGTAACTCCTGTATTTATGATTTTGCAGTGTGTTCAACACCGTGTTTGCGACATTGCAGTATGTGTAAACACATGTGTTTATGACATTGCAGTGTGTACAACATCTGTGTCTGTATCATTGCAGCATATGTAACACCTGTGTTTCTGACATTGCAGTATGTATAACACCTGTGTTTGTGACATTGCAGTGTGTTCAACACCTGTGTTTCTGACATTGCAGTATATGTAACACCTGTGTTTGTGACATTGCAGTATGTGTATCACCTGTGTTTGTGACATTGTAGTATGTGCAACACTGGTGTTTATGACATTGTAGTATGTGCAATACCTGTGTTTATGACATTGCAATATGTGCCATGCCTGTGTTTCTGACATTGCAGCATATGTAACACCTGTGTTTCTGACATTTCAGTATGTGTAACACCTGTGTTTGTGACATTGCAGTGTGTTCAACACCTGTGTTTCTGACATTGCAGTATATGTAACACCTGTGTTTGTGACATTGCAGTATGTGTAACACCTGTGTTTGTGACATTGTAGTATGTGCAACACCGGTGTTTATGACATTGTAGTATGTGCAATACCTGTGTTTATGACATTGCAATATGTGCCATGCCTGTGTTTGTGACATTGCAGTATGTGTAACACATGTGTTTATGACATTGCAGTGTGTACAACATCTGTGTCTGTATCATTGCAGTATATCATGTAACACCTGTGTTTCTGACATTGCAGTATGTGTAACACCTGTGTTTGTGACACTGCAGTGTGTTCAACACCTGTGTTTATGACATAGCGGTATGTTTAACACCTGTGTTTGTGACATTGCAGTATGTGTCCACATGTGTTTGTGACATTGCAGTATGTGTAACACCTGTATATGTGACATTGCAGTATGTGTAACACCTGTGTTTGTGACATTGCAGTATATGTAACACATGTGTTTATGACATTGCAGTGTTTACAACATCTGTGTCTGTATCAATGCAGTATATGTAACACCTGTGTTTATGACATTGCAGTATGTGCGAAACTTGTGTGTATGACATTGCAGTGTGTGCCATACATGTGTTTATGGCATTGCAGTATGTGCAACACCAGTGTTTATGACATTTCAGTGTTTGCAACACCTGTGTTTGTGACATTGCAGTGTATGTAACACCTGTGTTTATGACATTGCAGTGTGTGCAACACCTGTGTTTATGACATTGCAGTGTGGCAACACCTGTGTTTATGACATTGCCGTATGTGTAACTCCTGTATTTATGATTTTGCAGTGTGTTCAACACAGTGTTTGCGACATTGCAGTATGTGTAACACCTGTGTTTGTGACATTGCAGTATGTGTAACACATGTGTATATGACATTGCAGTGTGTACAACATCTGTGTCTGTATCATTGCAGTATATGTAACACCTGTGTTTCTGACATAGCAGTATGTGTAACACCTGTGTTTGTGACATTGCAGTGTGTTCAACACCTGTGTTTCTGACATTGCAGTATGTGTAACACCTGTGTTTGTGACATTGCAGTGTGTGTAACACATGTGTTTATGACATTGAGGTGTTTACAATGTCTGTGTCTGTATCAATGCAGTATATGTAACACCTGTGTTTGTGACATTGCAGTATGTGTAAATCCTGTGTTTGTGACATTGCAGTATGTGTAACACCTGTGTTTGTGACATTGCAGTATGTGTAACACATGTGTTTATGACATTGCAGTGTGTTCAACCTGTGTTTATGACATAGCGGTATGTGTAACACCTGTGTTTCTGACATTGCAGTATGTGTAACACCTGTGTTTATGACATTGCAGTGTGTGCAACACCTGTGTTTATGACATTGCAGTTTGGCAACACCTTTATTTATGACATTGCAGTATGTGTAACACCTGTGTTTGTGACATTGCAGTATGTGTAACACATGTGTTTATGACATTGCAGTGTTTACAACGTCTGTGTCTGTATCAATGCAGTATATGTAACACCTGTGTTTGTGACATTGCAGTATGTGTAACACCTGTGTTTGTGACATTGCAGTATGTGTAACACATGTGTTTATGACATTGCAGTGTGTTCAACCTGTGTTTATGACATAGCGGTATGTGTAACACCAGTGTTTCTGACATTGCAGCATGTGTAACACCTGTGTTTATGACATTGCAGTGTGTGCAACACCTATGTTTATGACATTCCAGTGTGGCAACACCTTTATTTATGACATTGCCGTATGTGTAACTCCTGTGTTTATGATTTTGCAGTGTGTTCAACACCGTGTTTGTGACATTGCAGTATGTGTAACACATGTGTTTATGACATTGCAGTGTGTACAACATCTGTGTCTGTATCATTGCAGTATATGTAACACCTGTGTTTCTGACATTGCAGTATGTGTAACACCTGTGTTTGTGACATTGCAGTGTGTTCAACACCTGTGTTTATGACATAGCGGTATGTTTAACACCTGTGACTGTGATATTGCAGTATATGTGACACATGTGTTTATGACATTGCAGTGTTTACAACATCTGTGTCTGTATCAATGCAGTATATGTAACAGCTGTGTTTGTGACATTGCAGTATGTGTAACACCTGTGTTTGTGACATTGCAGTATGTGTAACACATGTGTTTGTGACATTGCAGTATGTGTAACACCTGTGTTTGTGAAATTGCAGTATGTGTAACACCTGTGTTTATGACATTGCTGTGTGTACAACATCTGTGTCTGTGTCATTGCAGTATGTTTAACACCTGTGTTTGTGACATTGCTGTATGTGTAACACATGTGTTTATGACATTGCAGTGTGTTCAACCTGTGTTTATGACATAGCGGTATGTGTAACACCTGTGTTTATGACATTGTAGTATGTGCAATACCTGTGTTTATGACATTGCAATATGTGCCATGCCTGTGTTTGTGACATTGCAGCATATGTAACACCTGTGTTTCTGACATTGCAGTATGTGTAACACCTGTGTTTGTGACATTGCAGTGTGTTCAACACCTGTGTTTATGACATTGCAGTGTGGCAACACCTGTGTTTATGACATTGCAGTGTGGCAACACCTTTATTTATGACATTGCAGTATGTGTAACACCTGTGTTTGTGACATTGCAGTATGTGTAACACATGTGTTTATGACATTGCAGTGTTTACAATGTCTGTGTCTGTATCAATGCAGTATATGTAACCCCTGTGTTTGTGACATTGCAGTATGTGTAACACCTGTGTTTGTGACAATGCAGTATGTGTAACACATGTGTTTATGACATTGCAGTGTGTTCAACCCGTGTTTATGACATAGCGGTATGTGTAACACCTGTGTTTCTGACATTGCAGTATGTGTAACACCTGTGTTTATGACATTGCAGTGTGTGCAACACCTGTGTTTATGACATTGCAGTGTGGCAACACCTTTATTTATGCCATTGCCGTATGTGTAACTCCTGTGTTTATGATTTTGCAGTGTGTTCAACACCGTGTTTGTGACATTGCAGTATGTGTAACACCTGTGTTTGTGACATTGCAGTGTGTTCAACCTGTGTTTATGACATAGCGGTATGTGTAACACCTGTGTTTCTGACATTGCAGTATGTGTAACACCTGTGTTTATGACATTGCAGTGTGTGCAACACCTGTGTTTATGACATTGCAGTGTGGCAACACCTTTATTTATGACATTGCAGTATGTGTAACACCTGTGTT
Source organism: Saccoglossus kowalevskii (assembly GCF_000003605.2). Taxonomy (NCBI): domain Eukaryota; kingdom Metazoa; phylum Hemichordata; class Enteropneusta; family Harrimaniidae; genus Saccoglossus; species Saccoglossus kowalevskii. Next base: position 10,308 of record NW_003147060.1, read on the forward strand.
TGTGACATTGCAGTATGTGTAACACATGTGTTTATGACATTGCAGTGTTTACAATGTCTGTGTCTGTATCAATGCAGTATATGTAACCCCTGTGTTTGTGACATTGCAGTATGTGTAACACCTGTGTTTGTGACATTGCAGTATGTGTAACACATGTGTTTATGACATTGCAGTGTGTTCAACCCGTGTTTATGACATAGCGGTATGTGTAACACCTGTGTTTCTGACATTGCAGTATGTGTAACACCTGTGTTTATGACATTGCAGTGTGTGCAACACCTGTGTTTATGACATTGCAGTGTGGCAACACCTTTATTTATGACATTGCCGTATGTGTAACTCCTGTGTTTATGATTTTGCAGTGTGTTCAACACCGTGTTTGTGACATTGCAGTATGTGTAACACCTGTATTTGTGACATTGCAGTATGTGTAACACATGTGTTTATGACATTGCAGTGTGTACAACATCTGTGTCTGTATCATTGCAGTATATGTAACACCTGTGTTTCTGACATTGCAGTATGTGTAACACCTGTGTTTGTGACATTGCAGTGTGTTCAACACCTGTGTTTATGACATAGCGGTATGTTTAACACCTGTGACTGTGACATTGCAGTATGTGTGACACATGTGTTTATGACATTGCAGTGTTTACAACATCTGTGTCTGTATCAATGCAGTATATGTAACAGCTGTGTTTGTGACATTGCAGTATGTGTAACACCTGTGTTTGTGACATTGCAGTATGTGTAACACATGTGTTTGTGACATTGCAGTATGTGTAACACCTGTGTTTGTGAAATTGCAGTATATGTAACACCTGTGTTTATGACATTGCTGTGTGTACAACATCTGTGTCTGTGTCATTGCAGTATGTTTAACACCTGTGTTTGTGACATTGCTGTATGTGTAACACATGTGTTTATGACATTGCAGTGTGTTCAACCTGTGTTTATGACATAGCGGTATGTGTAACACCTGTGTTTCTGACATTCCAGTATGTGTAACACCTGTATTTATAACATTGCAGTATGTGCAACACCAGTGTTTATGATATTGCAGTGTGTGCAACACCTTTGTTTATGACATTACAGTGTGTGCAGCACCTGTGTTTATGACATTGCAGTGTATGTAACACCTGTGTTTATGACAATGCAATGTGTGCAACACCTGTGTTTATGACATTGCAGTGTGGCAATACCTGTGTTTATGACATTACAGTGTGTGCAGCACCTGTGTTTATGACATTGCAGTGTATGTAACACCTGTGTTTATGACAATGCAATGTGTGCAACACCTGTGTTTATGACATTGCAGTGTGGCAATACCTGTGTTTATGACGTTGCCGTATGTGTAACTCCTGTGTTTATGATTTTGCAGTGTGTTCAACACCGTGTTTGTGACATTGCAGTATGTGTAACACCTGTGTTTGTGACATTGCAGTATGTGTAACACATGTGTTTATGACATTGCAGTCTGTACAACACCTGTGTCTGTATCATTGCAGTATATGTAACACCTGTGTTTCTGACATTGCAGTATGTGTAACACCTGTGTTTGTGACACTGCAGTGTGTTCAACACCTGTGTTTATGACATAGCGGTATGTTTAACACCTGTGTTTGTGACATTGCAGTATGTGTCCACATGTGTTTGTGACATTGCAGTATGTGTAACACCTGGGTATGTGACATTGCAGTATGTGTAACACCTGTGTTTGTGACATTGCAGTATATGTAACACATGTGTTTATGACATTGCAGTGTTTACAACATCTGTGTCTGTATCAATGCAGTATATGTAACACCTGTGTTTGTGACATTGCAGTATGTGTAACACCTGTGTTTGTGACATTGCAGTATGTGCCATGCCTGTGTTTGTGACATTACAGTGTGTGAAACACCTGTGTTTACGACATTGCAGTATGTGTAACACCTGTGTTTATGACATTGCAGTATGTGCCATGCCTGTGTTTGTGACATTACAGTGTGTACAACACCTGTGTTTGACATTGCAGTGTATGTAACACCTGTGTTTATGACATTGCAGTGTGTGTAACTCCTGTATTTATGATTTTGCAGTGTGTTCAACGCCGTGTTTGCGACACTGCAGTATGTGTAACACCTGTGTTTGTGACATTGCAATATGTGTAACACATGTGTTTATGACATTGCAGTGTGTACAACATCTGTGTCTGTATCATTTGCAGTATATGTAAACACCTGTGTTTCTGACATTGCAGTATGTGTAACACCTGTGTTTTGTGACATTGCAGTGTGTTCAACACCTGTGTTTCTGACATTGCAGTATGTGTAACACCTGTGTTTGTGACATTGCAGTATGTGTAACACATGTGTTTATGACATTGAGGTGTTTACAACGTCTGTGTCTGTATCAATGCAGTATATGTAACACCTGTGTTTGTGACATTGCAGTATGTGTAACACCTGTGTTTGTGACATTGCAGTATGTGTAACACCTGTGTTTGTGACATTGCAGTATGTGTAACACATGTGTTTATGACATTGCAGTGTGTTCAACCTGTGTTTATGACATAGCGGTATGTGTAACACCTGTGTTTCTGACATTCCAGTATGTGTAACACCTGTGTTTATGACATTGCAGTGTGTGCAACACCTGTGTTTATGACATTGCAGTGTGGCAACACCTTTATTTATGACATTGCAGTATGTGTAACACCTGTGTTTGTGACATTGCAGTATGTGTAACACATGTGTTTATGACATTGCAGTGTTTACAACGTCTGTGTCTGTATCAATGCAGTATATGTAACACCTGTGTTTGTGACATTGCAGTATGTGTAACACCTGTGTTTGTGACATTGCAGTATGTGTAACACATGTGTTTATGACATTGCAGTGTGTTCAACCTGTGTTTATGACATAGCGGTATGTGTAACACCTGTGTTTCTGACATTGCAGTATGTGTAACACCTGTGTTTATGACATTGCAGAGTGTGCAACACTAGTGTTTATGACATTGCAGTGTGGCAGCACCTTTATTTATGACATTGCCGTATGTGTAACTCCTGTGTTTATGATTTTGCAGTGTGTTCAACACCGTGTTTGTGACATTGCAGTATGTGTAACACCTGTGTTTGTGACATTGCAGTATGTGTAACACATGTGTTTATGACATTGCAGTGTGTACAACATCTGTGTCTGTATCATTGCAGTATATGTAACACCTGTGTTTCTGACATTGCAGTATGTGTAACACCTGTGTTTGTGACATTGCAGTGTGTTCAACACCTGTGTTTCTGACATTGCAGTATGTGTAACACCTGTGTTTGTGACATTGCAGTATGTGTAACACATGTGTTTATGACATTGAGGTGTTTACAACGTCTGTGTCTGTATCAATGCAGTATATGTAACACCTGTGTTTGTGACATTGCTGTATGTGTAACACCTGTGTTTGTGACATTGCAGTATGTGTAACACCTGTGTTTGTGACATTGCAGTATGTGTAACACATGTGTTTATGACATTGCAGTGTGTTCAACCTGTGTTTATGACATAGCGGTATGTGTAACACCTGTGTTTCTGACATTGCAGTATGTGTAACACCTGTGTTTATGACATTGCAGTGTGTGCAACACCTGTGTTTATGACATTGCAGTGTGGCAACACCTTTATTTATGACATTGCAGTATGTGTAACACCTGTGTTTGTGACATTGCAGTATGTGTAACACATGTGTTTATGACATTGCAGTGTTTACAACGTCTGTGTCTGTATCAATGCAGTATATGTAACACCTGTGTTTGTGACATTGCAGTATGTGTAACACCTGTGTTTGTGACATTACAGTATGTGTAACACATGTGTTTATGACATTGCAGTGTGTTCAACCTGTGTTTATGACATAGCGGTATGTGTAACACCTGTGTTTCTGACATTGCAGTATGTGTAACACCTGTGTTTATGACATTGCAGTGTGGCAACACCTTTATTTATGACATTGCAGTATGTGTAACACCTGTGTTTGTGACATTGCAGTATGTGTAACACATGTGTTTATGACATTGCAGTGTTTACAATGTCTGTGTCTGTATCAATGCAGTATATGTAACACCTGTGTTTGTGACATTGCAGTATGTGTAACACCTGTGTTTGTGACATTGCAGTATGTGTAACACATGTGTTTATGACATTGCAGTATGTTCAACCTGTGTTTATGACATAGTGGTATGTGTAACACCTGTGTTTCTGACATTGCAGTATGTGTAACACCTGTGTTTATGACATTGCAGTGTGTGCAACACCTGTGTTTATGACATTGCAGTGTGGCAATACCTTTATTTATGACATTGCCGTATGTGTAACTCCAGTGTTTATGATTTTGCAGTGTGTTCAACACCGTGTTTGTGACATTGCAGTATGTGTAACACCTGTGTTTGTGACATTGCAGTATGTGTAACACTTGTGTTTATGACATTGCAGTGTGTACAACATCTGTGTCTGTATCATTGCAGTATATGTAACACCTGTGTTTCTGACATTGCAGTATGTGTAACACCTGTGTTTGTGACATTGCAGTGTGTTCAACAACTGTGTTTATGACATACCGGTATGTTTAACACCTGTGACTGTGACATTGCAGTATGTGTAACACCTGTGTATGTGACATTGCAGTATGTGTAACACCTGTGTTTGTGACATTGCAGTATATGTAACACATTTGTTTATGACATTGCAGTGTTTACATCATCTGTGTCTGTATCAATGCAGTATATGTAACAGCTGTGTTTGTGACATTGCAGTATGTGTAACACCTGTGTTTGTGAAATTGCAGTATGTGTAACACCTGTGTTTATGACATTGCTGTGTGTACAACATCTGTGTCTGTGTCATTGCAGTATGTTTAACAACCTGTGTTTGTGACATTGCTGTATGTGTAACACATGTGTTTATGACATTGCAGTGTGTTCAACCTGTGTTTATGACATAGCGGTATGTGTAACACCTGTGTTTATGACATTGTAGTATGTGCAATACCTGTGTTTATGACATTGCAATATGTACAATGCCCGTGTTTGTGACATTACAGTGTGTACAACACCTGTGTGTATGACATTGCATTGTGTGCCATACCTGTGTTTATGGCATTGCAGTATGTGCAACACCAGTGTTTATGGCATTTCAGTGTTTGCAACACCTGTGTTTGTGACATTGCAGTGTATGTAACACCTGTGTTTATGACATTGCAGTGTGTGCAACACCTGTGTTTATGACATTGCAGTGTGGCAACACCTGTGTTTATGACATCGCCGTATGTGTAACTCCTGTGTTTATGAATTTGCAGTGTGTTCAACACCGTGTTTGTGACATTGCAGTATGCGTAACCCCTGTGTTTGTGACATTGCAGTATGTGTAACACATGTGTTTATGACATTGCAGTGTGTACAACATCTGTGTCTGTATCATTGCAGCATATGTAACACCTGTGTTTCTAACATTGCAGTATGTATAACACCTGTGTTTGTGACATTGCAGTGTGTTCAACACCTGTGTTTCTGACATTGCAGTATATGTAACACCTGTGTTTGTGACATTGCAGTATGTGTATCACCTGTGTTTGTGACATTGTAGTATGAGCAACACTGGTGTTTATGACATTGTAGTATGTGCAATACCTGTGTTTATGACATTGCAATATGTGCCATGCCTGTGTTTGTGACATTGCAGCATATGTAACACCTGTGTTTCTGACATTGCAGTATGTGTAACACCTGTGTTTGTGACATTGCAGTGTGTTTTACACCTGTGTTTATGACATTGCAGTGTGGCAACACCTGTGTTTATGACATAGCGGTATGTTTAACACCTGTGACTGTGACATTGCAGTATATGTGACACATGTGTTTATGACATTGCAGTGTTTACAACATCTGTGTCTGTATCAATGCAGTATATGTAACAGCTGTGTTTGTGACATTGCAGTATGTGTAACACCTGTGTTTGTGACATTACAGTATGTGTAACACATGTGTTTGTGACATTGCAGTATGTGTAACACCTGTGTTTGTGAAATTGCAGTATGTGTAACACCTGTGTTTATGACATTGCTCTGTGTACAACATCTGTGTCTGTGTCATTGCAGTATGTTTAACACCTGTGTTTGTGACATTGCTGTATGTGTAACACATGTGTTTATGACATTGCAGTGTGTTCAACCTGTGTTTATGACATAGCGGTATGTGTAACACCTGTGTTTATGACATTGTAGTATGTGCAATACCTGTGTTTATGACATTGCAATATGTACAATGCCCGTGTTTGTGACATTACAGTGTGTACAACACCTGTGTGTATGACATTGCATTGTGTGCCATACCTGTGTTTATGGCATTGCAGTATGTGCAACACCAGTGTTTATGGCATTTCAGTGTTTGCAACACCTGTGTTTGTGACATTGCAGTGTATGTAACACCTGTGTTTATGACATTGCAGTGTGTGCAACACCTGTGTTTATGACATTGCAGTGTGGCAACACCTGTGTTTATGACATCGCCGTATGTGTAACTCCTGTGTTTATGAATTTGCAGTGTGTTCAACACCGTGTTTGTGACATTGCAGTATGCGTAACCCCTGTGTTTGTGACATTGCAGTATGTGTAACACATGTGTTTATGACATTGCAGTGTGTACAACATCTGTGTCTGTATCATTGCAGCATATGTAACACCTGTGTTTCTAACATTGCAGTATGTATAACACCTGTGTTTGTGACATTGCAGTGTGTTCAACACCTGTGTTTCTGACATTGCAGTATATGTAACACCTGTGTTTGTGACATTGCAGTATGTGTATCACCTGTGTTTGTGACATTGTAGTATGAGCAACACCGGTGTTTATGACATTGTAGTATGTGCAATACCTGTGTTTATGACATTGCAATATGTGCCATGCCTGTGTTTGTGACATTGCAGCATATGTAACACCTGTGTTTCTGACATTGCAGTATGTGTAACACCTGTGTTTGTGACATTGCAGTGTGTTCAACACCTGTGTTTATGACATTGCAGTGTGGCAACACCTGTGTTTATGACGTTGCCGTATGTGTAACTCCTGTGTTTATGATTTTGCAGTGTGTTCAACACCGTGTTTGTGACATTGCAGTATGTGTAACACATGTGTTTATGACATTGCAGTGTGTTCAACCTGTGTTTATGACATAGCGGTATGTGTAACACCTGTGTTTCTGACATTGCAGTATGTGTAACACCTGTGTTTATGACATTGCAGAGTGTGCAACACTAGTGTTTATGACATTGCAGTGTGGCAGCACCTTTATTTATGACATTGCCGTATGTGTAACTCCTGTGTTTATGATTTTGCAGTGTGTTCAACACCGTGTTTGTGACATTGCAGTATGTGTAACACCTGTGTTTGTGACATTGCAGTATGTGTAACACATGTGTTTATGACATTGCAGTGTGTACAACATCTGTGTCTGTATCATTGCAGTATATGTAACACCTGTGTTTCTGACATTGCAGTATGTGTAACACCTGTGTTTGTGACATTGCAGTGTGTTCAACACCTGTGTTTATGACATAGCGGTATGTTTAACACCTGTGACTGTGACATTGCAGTATGTGTGACACATGTGTTTATGACATTGCAGTGTTTACAACATCTGTGTCTGTATCAATGCAGTATATGTAACAGCTGTGTTTGTGACATTGCAATGTGTGCAACACCTGTGTTTATGACATTGCAGTGTGGCAATACCTGTGTTTATGACGTTGCCGTATGTGTAACTCCTGTGTTTATGATTTTGCAGTGTGTTCAACACCGTGTTTGTGACATTGCAGTATGTGTAACACCTGTGTTTGTGACATTGCAGTATGTGTAACACATGTGTTTATGACATTGCAGTCTGTACAACACCTGTGTCTGTATCATTGCAGTATATGTAACACCTGTGTTTCTGACATTGCAGTATGTGTAACACCTGTGTTTGTGACACTGCAGTGTGTTCAACACCTGTGTTTATGACATAGCGGTATGTTTAACACCTGTGTTTGTGACATTGCAGTATGTGTCCACATGTGTTTGTGACATTGCAGTATGTGTAACACCTGGGTATGTGACATTGCAGTATGTGTAACACCTGTGTTTGTGACATTGCAGTATATGTAACACATGTGTTTATGACATTGCAGTGTTTACAACATCTGTGTCTGTATCAATGCAGTATATGTAACACCTGTGTTTGTGACATTGCAGTATGTGTAACACCTGTGTTTGTGACATTGCAGTATGTGTAACACATGTGTTTATGACATTGCAGTGTGTTCAACCTGTGTTTATGACATAGCGGTATGTGTAACACCTGTGTTTGTGACATTGCAGTATGTGTAACACCTGTGTTTGTGACATTGCAGTGTGTGGAACACCTGTGTTTATGACATTCCAGTGTGGCAACACCTTTATTTATGACATTGCCGTATGTGTAACTCCTGTGTTTATGATTTTGCAGTGTGTTCAACACCGTGTTTGTGACATTGCAGTATGTGTAACACATGTGTTTATGACATTGCAGTGTGTACAACATCTGTGTCTGTATCATTGCAGTATATGTAACACCTGTGTTTCTGACATTGCAGTATGTGTAACACCTGTGTTTGTGACATTACAGTATGTGTAACACATGTGTTTATGACATTGCAGTGTGTTCAACCTGTGTTTATGACATAGCGGTATGTGTAACACCTGTGTTTCTGACATTGCAGTATGTGTAACACCTGTGTTTATGACATTGCAGTGTGGCAACACCTTTATTTATGACATTGCAGTATGTGTAACACCTGTGTTTGTGACATTGCAGTATGTGTAACACATGTGTTTATGACATTGCAGTGTTTACAATGTCTGTGTCTGTATCAATGCAGTATATGTAACACCTGTGTTTGTGACATTGCAGTATGTGTAACACCTGTGTTTGTGACATTGCAGTATGTGTAACACATGTGTTTATGACATTGCAGTATGTTCAACCTGTGTTTATGACATAGTGGTATGTGTAACACCTGTGTTTCTGACATTGCAGTATGTGTAACACCTGTGTTTATGACATTGCAGTGTGTGCAACACCTGTGTTTATGACATTGCAGTGTGGCAATACCTTTATTGATGACATTGCCGTATGTGTAACTCCAGTGTTTATGATTTTGCAGTGTGTTCAACACCGTGTTTGTGACATTGCAGTATGTGTAACACCTGTGTTTGTGACATTGCAGTATGTGTAACACATGTGTTTATGACATTGCAGTGTGTACAACATCTGTGTCTGTATCATTGCAGTATATGTAACACCTGTGTTTCTGACATTGCAGTATGTGTAACACCTGTGTTTGTGACATTGCAGTGTGTTCAACAACTGTGTTTATGACATACCGGTATGTTTAACACCTGTGACTGTGACATTGCAGTATGTGTAACACCTGTGTATGTGACATTGCAGTATGTGTAACACCTGTGTTTGTGACATTGCAGTATATGTAACACATTTGTTTATGACATTGCAGTGTTTACAACATCTGTGTCTGTATCAATGCAGTATATGTAACAGCTGTGTTTGTGACATTGCAGTATGTGTAACACCTGTGTTTGTGAAATTGCAGTATGTGTAACACCTGTGTTTATGACATTGCTGTGTGTACAACATCTGTGTCTGTGTCATTGCAGTATGTTTAACACCTGTGTTTGTGACATTGCTGTATGTGTAACACATGTGTTTATGACATTGCAGTGTGTTCAACCTGTGTTTATGACATAGCGGTATGTGTAACACCTGTGTTTATGACATTGTAGTATGTGCAATACCTGTGTTTATGACATTGCAATATGTACAATGCCCGTGTTTGTGACATTACAGTGTGTACAACACCTGTATGTATGACATTGCATTGTGTGTCATACCTGTGTTTATGGCATTGCAGTATGTGCAACACCAGTGTTTATGGCATTTCAGTGTTTGCAACACCTGTGTTTGTGCCATTGCAGTGTATGTAACACCTGTGTTTATGACATTGCAGTGTGTGCAACACCTGTGTTTATGACATTGCAGTGTGGCAACACCTGTGTTTATGACATCGCCGTATGTGTAACTCCTGTGTTTATGAATTTGCAGTGTGTTCAACACCGTGTTTGTGACATTGCAGTATGCGTAACACCTGTGTTTGTGACATTGCAGTATGTGTAACACATGTGTTTATGACATTGCAGTGTGTACAACATCTGTGTCTGTATCATTGCAGCATATGTAACACCTGTGTTTCTGACATTGCAGTATGTATAACACCTGTGTTTGTGACATTGCAGTGTGTTCAACACCTGTGTTTCTGACATTGCAGTATATGTAACACCTGTGTTTGTGACATTGCAGTATGTGTAACACCTGTGTTTGTGACATTGTAGTATGTGCAACACCGGTGTTTATGACATTGTAGTATGTGCAATACCTGTGTTTATGACATTGCAATATGTGCCATGCCTGTGTTTGTGACATTGCAGTATGTGTAACGCATGTGTTTATGACATTGCAGTGTGTACAACATCTGTGTCTGTATCATTGCAGTATATCATGTAACACCTGTGTTTCTGACATTGCAGTATGTGTAACACCTGTGTTTGTGACACTGCAGTGTGTTCAACACCTGTGTTTATGACATAGCGGTATGTTTAACACCTGTGTTTGTGGCATTGCAGTATGTGTCCACATGTGTTTGTGACATTGCAGTATGTGTAACACCTGTGTATGTGACATTGCAGAATGTGTAACACCTGTGTTTGTGACATTGCAGTATATGTAACACATGTGTTTATGACATTGCAGTGTTTACAACATCTGTGTCTGTATCAATGCAGTATATGTAACACCTGTGTTTGTGACATTGCAGTATGTGTAACACCTGTGTTTGTGACATTGCAGTATGTGCCATGCCTGTGTTTGTGACATTACAGTGTGTGAAACACCTGTGTTTATGACATTGCAGTATGTGTAACACCTGTGTTTATGACATTGCAGTATGTGCCATGCCTGTGTTTGTGACATTACAGTGTGTACAACACCTGTGTTTATGACATTGCAGTATGTGCGAAACTTGTGTGTATGACATTGCAGTGTGTGCCATACCTGTGTTTATGGCATTGCAGTATGTGCAACACCAGTGTTTATGACATTTCAGTGTTTGCAACACCTGTGTTTATAACATTGCAGTGTGTGCAACACCTGTGTTTATGACATTGCAGTGTGGCAACAACTGTGTTTATGACATTGCCGTATGTGTAACTCCTGTATTTATGATTTTGCAGTGTGTTCAACACCGTGTTTGCGACATTGCAGTATGTGTAACACCTGTGTTTGTGACATCGCAGTATGTGTAACACCTTTGTTTGTGACATTGCAGTGTGTGCAACACATGTGTTCATTACATTGCGATGTATGCAACGCCTGTGTTTATGGCATTGCAGTGTGTGCAACACCTGTGTTTATGACATTACAGTGTGTGCAGCACCTGTGTTTATGACATTGCAGTGTGTTCAACACCTGTGTTTCTGACATTGCAGTATGTGTAACACCTGTGTTTGTGACATTGCAGTATGTGTAACACATGTGTTTATGACATTGAGGTGTTTACAACGTCTGTGTCTGTATCAATGCAGTATATGTAACACCTGTGTTTGTGACATTGCAGTATGTGTAACACCTGTGTTTGTGACATTGCAGTATGTGTAACACCTGTGTTTGTGACATTGCAGTATGTGTAACACATGTGTTTATGACATTGCAGTGTGTTCAACCTGTGTTTATGACATAGCGGTATGTGTAACACCTGTGTTTCTGACATTGCAGTATGTGTAACACCTGTGTTTATGACATTGCAGTCTGTGCAACACCTGTGTTTATGACATTGCAGTGTGGCAACACCTTTATTTATGACATTGCAGTATGTGTAACACCTGTGTTTGTGACATTGCAGTATGTGTAACACATGTGTTTATGACATTGCAGTGTTTACAACGTCTGTGTCTGTATCAATGCAGTATATGTAACACCTGTGTTTGTGACATTGCAGTATGTGTAACACCTGTGTTTGTGACATTGCAGCATGTGTAACACATGTGTTTATGACATTGCAGTGTGTTCAACCTGTGTTTATGACATAGCGGTATGTGTAACACCTGTGTTTCTGACATTGCTGTCTGTACAACATCTGTGTCTGTGTTATTGCAGTATGTTTAACACCTGTGTTTGTGACATTGCTGTATGTGTAACACATGTGTTTATGACATTGCAGTGTGTTCAACCTGTGTTATGACATAGCGGTATGTGTAACACCTGTGTTTCTGACATTGCAGTATGTGTAACACCTGTATTTATAACATTGCAGTATGTGCAACACCAGTGTTTATGATATTGCAGTGTGTGCAACACCTGTGTTTATGACATTACAGTGTGTGTAACACCTGTGTTTGTGACATTGCAGTGTGTGCAACACCTGTGTTCATTACATTGCGATGTATGCAACGCCCGTGTTTATGGCATTGCAATGTGTGCAACACCTGTGTTTGTGACATTGCAGTATGTGTAACACCTGTATCTGTGTCATTGTTGTATGTACAACAACAGTGTTTATGACATTGCAGTGTGTGCAACACCTGTGTTTATGACATTACAGTGTGTGCAGCACCTGTGTTTATGACATTGCAGTGTATGTAACACCTGTGTTTATGACATTGCAATGTGTGCAACACCTGTGTTTATGACATTGCAGTGTGGCAACACCTGTGTTTATGACGTTGCCGTATGTGTAACTCCTGTGTTTATGATTTTGCAGTGTGTTCAACACCGTGTTTGTGACATTGCAGTATGTGTAACACCTGTGTTTGTGACATTGCAGTATGTGTAACACATGTGTTTATGACATTGCAGTGTGTACAACACCTGTGTCTGTATCATTGCAGTATATGTAACACCTGTGTTTCTGACATTGCAGTATGTGTAACACCTGTGTTTGTGACACTGCAGTGTGTTCAACACCTGTGTTTATGACATAGCGGTATGTTTAACACCTGTGTTTGTGACATTGCAGTATATGTAACACCTGTGTTTGTGACATCGCAGTATGTGTAACACCTTTGTTTGTGACATTGCAGTGTGTGCAACACATGTGTTCATTACATTGCGATGTATGCAACGCCTGTGTTTATGGCATTGCAGTGTGTGCAACACCTGTGTTTATGACATTACAGTGTGTGCAGCACCTGTGTTTATGACATTGCAGTGTGTGCAACACCTGTGTTTGTGACATTGCAGTATATGTAACACCTGTGTTTGTGACATCGCAGTATGTGTAACACCTTTGTTTGTGACATTGCAGTGTGTGCAACACATGTGTTCATTACATTGCGATGTATGCAACGCCTGTGTTTATGGCATTGCAGTGTGTGCAACACCTGTGTTTATGACATTACAGTGTGTGCAGCACCTGTGTTTATGACATTGCAGTGTGTTCAACACCTGTGTTTCTGACATTGCAGTATGTGTAACACCTGTGTTTGTGACATTGCAGTATGTGTAACACATGTGTTTATGACATTGAGGTGTTTACAACGTCTGTGTCTGTATCAATGCAGTATATGTAACACCTGTGTTTGTGACATTGCCGTATGTGTAACACCTGTGTTTGTGACATTGCAGTATGTGTAACACCTGTGTTTGTGACATTGCAGTATGTGTAACACATGTGTTTATGACATTGCAGTGTGTTCAACCTGTGTTTATGACATAGCGGTATGTGTAACACCTGTGTTTCTGACATTGCAGTATGTGTAACACCTGTGTTTATGACATTGCAGTCTGTGCAACACCTGTGTTTATGACATTGCAGTGTGGCAACACCTTTATTTATGACATTGCAGTATGTGTAACACCTGTGTTTGTGACATTGCAGTATGTGTAACACATGTGTTTATGACATTGCAGTGTTTACAACGTCTGTGTCTGTATCAATGCAGTATATGTAACACCTGTGTTTGTGACATTGCAGTATGTGTAACACCTGTGTTTGTGACATTGCAGCATGTGTAACACATGTGTTTATGACATTGCAGTGTGTTCAACCTGTGTTTATGACATAGCGGTATGTGTAACACCTGTGTTTCTGACATTGCAGTATGTGTAACACCTGTGTTTATGACATTGCAGTGTGTGCAACACCTGTGTTTATGACATTCCAGTGTGGCAACACCTTTATTTATGACATTGCCGTATGTGTAACTCCTGTGTTTATGATTTTGCAGTGTGTTCAACACCGTGTTTGTGACATTGCAGTATGTGTAACACATGTGTTTATGACATTGCAGTGTGTACAACATCTGTGTCTGTATCATTGCAGTATATGTAACACCTGTGTTTCTGACATTGCAGTATGTGTAACACCTGTGTTTGTGACATTGCAGTGTGTTCAACACCTGTGTTTATGACATAGCGGTATGTTTAACACCTGTGACTGTGACATTGCAGTATATGTGACACATGTGTTTATGACATTGCAGTGTTTACAACATCTGTGTCTGTATCAATGCAGTATATGTAACAGCTGTGTTTGTGACATTGCAGTATGTGTAACACCTGTGTTTGTGACATTGCAGTATGTGTAACACATGTGTTTGTGACATTGCAGTATGTGTAACACCTGTGTTTGTGAAATTGCAGTATGTGTAACACCTGTGTTTATGACATTGCTGTGTGTACAACATCTGTGTCTGTGTCATTGCAGTATGTTTAACACCTGTGTTTGTGACATTGCAGTATATGTAACACATGTGTTTATGACATTGCAGTGTTTACAACATCTGTGTCTGTATCAATGCAGTATATGTAACACCTGTGTTTTTGACATTGCAGTATGTGTAACACCTGTGTTTGTGACATTGCAGTATGTGCCATGCCTGTGTTTGTGACATTACAGTGTGTGAAACACCTGTGTTTATGACATTGCAGTATGTGTAACACCTGTGTTTATGACATTGCAGTATGTGCCATGCCTGTGTTTGTGACATTACAGTGTGTACAACACCTGTGTTTATGACATTGCAGTATGTGCGAAACTTGTGTGTATGACATTGCAGTGTGTGCCATACCTGTGTTTATGGCATTGCAGTATGTGCAACACCAGTGTTTATGACATTTCAGTGTTTGCAACACCTGTGTTTATGACATTGCAGTGTGTGCAACACCTGTGTTTATGACATTGCAGTGTGGCAACACCTGTATTTATGACATTGCCGTATGTGTAACTCCTGTGTTTATGAATTTGCAGTGTGTTCAACACCGTGTTTGTGACATTGCAGTATGCGTAACCCCTGTGTTTGTGACATTGCAGTATGTGTAACACATGTGTTTATGACATTGCAGTGTGTACAACATCTGTGTCTGTATCATTGCAGCATATGTAACACCTGTGTTTCTAACATTGCAGTATGTATAACACCTGTGTTTGTGACATTGCAGTGTGTTCAACACCTGTGTTTCTGACATTGCAGTATATGTAACACCTGTGTTTGTGACATTGCAGTATGTGTATCACCTGTGTTTGTGACATTGTAGTATGAGCAACACTGGTGTTTATGACATTGTAGTATGTGCAATACCTGTGTTTATGACATTGCAATATGTGCCATGCCTGTGTTTGTGACATTGCAGCATATGTAACACCTGTGTTTCTGACATTGCAGTATGTGTAACACCTGTGTTTGTGACATTGCAGTGTGTTTTACACCTGTGTTTATGACATTGCAGTGTGGCAACACCTGTGTTTATGACGTTGCCGTATGTGTAACTCCTGTGTTTATGATTTTGCAGTGTGTTCAACACCGTGTTTGTGACATTGCAGTATGTGTAACACATGTGTTTATGACATTGCAGTGTGTTCAACCTGTGTTTATGACATAGCGGTATGTGTAACACCTGTGTTTCTGACATTGCAGTATGTGTAACACCTGTGTTTATGACATTGCAGTGTGTGCAACACCAGTGTTTATGACATTGCAGTGTGGCAACACCTTTATTTATGACATTGCCGTATGTGTAACTCCTGTGTTTATGATTTTGCAGTGTGTTCAACACCGTGTTTGTGACATTGCAGTATGTGTAACACCTGTGTTTGTGACATTGCAGTATGTGTAACACATGTGTTTATGACATTGCAGTGTGTACAACATCTGTGTCTGTATCATTGCAGTATATGTAACACCTGTGTTTCTGACATTGCAGTATGTGTAACACCTGTGTTTGTGACATTGCAGTGTGTTCAACACCTGTGTTTATGACATAGCGGTATGTTTAACACCTGTGACTGTGACATTGCATATATGTGACACATGTGTT
>NW_003147074.1:0-12666 GCF_000003605.2 Saccoglossus kowalevskii
CATGCATGTATTCAAAGACTATTTGGGATTAATATGCATGTATTCAAAGACTGAAATTGGCATCAATTTGCATGTATCAAAGATGTAATTGGGATCAATATTCATGTATTCAAAGACTGTAATTGGGATCAATATGCATGTATTCAAAGACTATTTGGGATTAATATGCATGTATTCGAAGACTGTAATTGGGATCAATATGCTTGTATTCAAAGACAGTAATTGGGATTAATATGCATGTATTCAAAGACTGAAATTGGCATCAATTTGCATGTATTCAAAGATTGTAATTGGGATCAATATTCATGTATTCAAAAACTGTAATTGGGATCAATATGCATGTGTTGAAAGATTGTAATTGGGAACTATATGCATGTATTAAAGACTGTGATTGGGATAAATATGCATATATTCAAAGATTGTAATTGGGATCAATATGCATGTATTCAAAGACTGTGATTGATATCAATATGCATGTACTCAAAGATTGTAATTGGGATCAATATGCTATGCATGTATTCAAAGACTGTGATTCGGATCAACATGCATGTATTCAAAGACTATTTGGGATTAATATGCATGTGTTCAAAAGCTGTATTTGGGATAATTATTCATGTGTTCAAAGACTGTAATAAGGATCAATATGCATGTATTAAAAGACTGTAATTGGGATCAATATGCATGTATTCAAAGACTGTAATTGGGATCAATATGCATGTATTCAAAGACAGTAATTGGCATCGATATGCTTGTATTTAAAGACAGTAATTGGGATTAATATACATGTATTCAAAGACTGTAATTGAGATCAATATGCATGTATTCAAAGATTTTAATTGAGATCAATATGCATGTTTTCAAAGACTGTAATTGGGATTATTTCGCATGTATTCAAAGACTGTAATTGGGATCAATATGTATGTGTTCAATGACTGCATTTGGGATCAATGTGCATGTATTCAATGAATGTAATTGGCATCGATATGCAAGTATTCAAAGACTGTGATTGCGATCAATATGCATGTATTCAAAAACTGTAATTGGGATCAATATGCATGTATTCGAAGACTGTAATTGGGATCAATATGCTTGTATTCAAAGACAGTAATTGGGATTAATATGCATGTATTCAAAGACTGAAATTGGCATCAATTTGCATGTATTCAAAGATTGTAATTGGGATCAATATTCATGTATTCAAAGACTGTGATTGGGATCAATTTGCATGTATTCAAAGATTTTAATTGGAATCAATATGCATGTATTCAAGGACTGTAATTGGGATCAATATGCATGTGCACAAATACGTATTTATGATTAATATGCATGTATTCAAAGACTGTAATTGGGATCAATATGCATGTATTCAAAGATTGTAATTTCAATCCACATGCATGTATTCAAAGATTGTAATTGGGAACAATATGCATGTTATAAAACACTGTGATTGGGATTAATATGTATGTATTCAATGACTGTGATTGGGATCAATATGCATGTATTCAAAGATTGTAATTAGAATCAATATGCATGAATTCAAAGGCTGTGATTGGGATCAATTTGCATGTGTTCAATAACAGTAATTGGGATCAATATGCATGTATTCAAAAATGTAATTGGGATCATATGCATGTATTCAAAACTGTAATTGGGATCATTATGCATGTATTCAAAACTGTAATTGGGATAATTATTCATGTGTTCAAAACTGTAATAAGGATCATATGCATGTATTCAAAGACTGTAATTGGGATCAATATGCATGTATTCAAAGACTGTAATTGGGATCAATATGCATGTATTCAAAGATTTTAATTGAGATCAATATGCATGTTTTCAAAGACTGTAATTGGGATTATTTCGCATGTATTCAAAGACTGTAATTGGGATCAATATGTATGTGTTCAATGACTGCATTTGGGATCAATGTGCATGTATTCAATGAATGTAATTGGCATCGATATGCAAGTATTCAATGACTGTGATTGCGATCAATATGCATGTATTCAAAAACTGTAATTGGGATCAATATGCATGTATTCGAAGACTGTAATTGGGATCAATATGCTTGTATTCAAAGACAGTAATTGGGATTAATATGCATGTATTCAAAGACTGAAATTGGCATCAATTTGCATGTATTCAAAGATTGTAATTGGGATCAATATTCATGTATTCAAAGACTGTGATTGGGATCAATTTGCATGTATTCAAAGATTTTAATAGGAATCAATATGCATGTATTCAAGGACTGTAATTGGGATCAATATGCATGTGCACAAAGGCGTATTTATGATTAATATGCATGTATTCAAAGCCTGTTATTGGGATCAATATGCATGTCTTCATTCCATCATAGACGGTGATTGGGATCAATATGCATATATTGAAAGATTGTATTTGATATCAATATGCATGTATTCAAGGACTGTGATTGGGATTAATATGCATGTATTCAAAGATTGTATTTGAGATCAATATGCATGTATTCGAAGACCGTATTTGGGATCAATATGCATGTATTCCATGACAGTATTTGGGATCAATATGCATGTGTTCAAAGCTTGTTATTGGGATCAATATGCATGTCTTCATTCGATCATAGACTGTGATTGGGATCAATATGCATGTGTTCAAAGACTGTAATAGGGATCAATATGCATATATTCACAGACTGAAATTGGGATCAATATGCATGTATTCGAAGACTGTATTTGGGATCAATATGCATGTATTCAAAGATTGTATTTGATATCAATATGCATGTATTCAAGAACTGTGATTGGGATCAATATGCATGTATTCAAAGATTGTATTTGAGATCAATATGCATATATTCCAAGATTGTATTTGGGATCAATATGCATGTATTCCATGACAGTAATTGGGATCAATATGCATGTGTTCAATGACTGTAATTGGAATCAATTTACATGTATTCAAAGATTGTTATTGGGATCAATATGCATGTATTCAATGACTGTAATTGGGATCATTTTGCATGTATTCACAGACTGTAATTGGGATCAATATGCATGTATTCAAAGACTGTAATTTGGATTAATATACATGTATTCAAAGACTGTGATTGGGATCAATTTGCATGTATTCAAAGATTGTAATTGGGATTAGTATGCATGTATTCAAAGACTGAAATTGGGATCAATATGCATGTGCACAAAGACGTATTTATGATTAATATGCATGTATTCAAAGACTGTATTTGATATCAATATGCATGTATTCAAGGACTGTGATTGGGATCAATGTGCATGTATTCAAAGATTGTATTTGAGATCAATATGCATGTATTCGAAGACTGTATTTGGGATAAATATGCATGTATTCCATGACAGTAATTGGGATCAATATGCATGTGTTCAAAGCCTGTTATTGGGATCAATATGCATGTCTTCATTCGATCATAGACTGTGATTGGGATCAATATGCATGTGTTCAAAGACTGTAATTGGGATCAATATGCATGTATTCACAGACTGAAATTGGGATCAATATGCATGTATTCAAAGATTGTATTTGATATAAATATGCATGTATTCAAGGACTGTGATTGGGATCAATATGCATGTATTCAAAGATTGTATTTGACATCAATATGCATGTTTTCCAAGACTGTATTTGGGATCAATATGCATGTGTTCAATGACTGTAATTGGAATCAATTTACATGTATTCAAAGATTGTAATTGGGAACAATATGCATGCATTCAATGACTGTAATTGGGATCATTTTGAATGTATTCACAGACTGAAATTGGGATCAATATGCATGTATTCGAAGACAGTATTTGGGATCAATATGCATGTATTCGAAGACAGTATTTGGGATCAATATGCATGTATTCAAAGACTGTAATTGGGATCAATATGCATGTATTCAAAGACTGTAATTGGGATCAATATGCATGTATTCAAAGACAGTAATTGGCATCGATATGCTTGAATTTAAAGACAGTAATTGGGATTAATATGCATGTATTCAAAGACTGTAATGGAGATCAATATGCATGTATTCAAAGATTTTAATTGAGATCAATATGCATGTTTTCAAAGACTGTAATTGGGATTATTTCGCATGTATTCAAAGACTGTAACTGGGATCAATATGTATGTGTTCAATGACTGCATTTGGGTTCAATGTGCATGTATTCAATGAACGTAATTGGCATCGATATGCAAGTATTCAAAGACTGTGATTGCGATCAATATGCATGTATTCAAAAACTGTAATTGGGATCAATATGCATGTATTCGAAGACTGTAATTGGGATCAATATGCTTGTATTCAAAGACAGTAATTGGGATTAATATGCATGTATTCAAAGACTGAAATTGGCATCAATTTGCATGTATTCAAAGATTGTAATTGGGATCAATATTCATGTATTCAAAGACTGTGATTGGGATCAATTTGCATGTATTCAAAGATTTTAATTGGAATCAATATGCATGTATTCAAGGACTGTAATTGGGATCAATATGCATGTGCACAAAGACGTATTTATGATTAATATGCATGTATTCAAAGCCTGTTATTGGGATCAATATGCATGTCTTCATTCCATCATAGACGGTGATTGGGATCAATATGCATATATTCAAAGATTGTATTTGATATCAATATGCATGTATTCAAGGACTGTGATTGGGATTAATATGCATGTATTCAAAGATTGTATTTGAGATCAATATGCATGTATTCGAAGACAGTATTTGGGATCAATATGCATGTATTCCATGACAGTATTTGGGATCAATATGCATGTGTTCAAAACCTGTTATTGGGATCAATATGCATGTCTTCATTCGATCATAGACTGTGATTGGGATCAATATGCATGTGTTCAAGGACTGTAATAGGGATCAATATGCATATATTCACAGACTGAAATTGGGATCAATATGCATGTATTCGAAGACTGTATTTGGGATCAATATGCATGTATTCAAAGATTGTATTTGATATCAATATGCATGTATTCAAGAACTGTGATTGGGATCAATATGCATGTATTCAAAGATTGTATTTGAGATCAATATGCATATATTCCAAGATTGTATTTGGGATCAATATGCATGTATTCCATGACAGTAATTGGGATCAATATGCATGTGTTCAATGACTGTAATTGGAATCAATTTACATGTATTCAAAGATTGTTATTGGGATCAATATGCATGTATTCAATGACTGTAATTAGGATCATTTTGCATGTATTCACAGACTGTAATTGGGATCAATATGCATGTATTCAAAGACTGTAATTTGGATTAATATACATGTATTCAAAGACTGAAATTGGGATCAATATTCATGTATTCGAAGACTGTATTTGGGATCAATGTGCATGTATTCATAGATTGTATTTGATATCAATATGCATGTATTCTAGGACTGTGATTGGGATCAATATGCATGTATTCAAAGATTGTATTTGAAATCAATATGCATGTATTCGAAGACTGTATTTGGGATCAATATGCATGTATTCCATGACAGTAATTGGGATCAATATGCATGTGTTCAATGACTGTAATTGGAATCAATATGCATGTGTTCAAAGACTGTAATTGGGATCAATTTACATGTATTCATAGATTGTAATTGGGAACAATATACATGTATTCAATGACTGTAATTGGGATCATTTTGCATGTATTCACAGACTGTAATTGGGATCAATATGCATGTATTCAAAGACTGTAATTTTGATTAATATACATGTATTCAAAGACAGTGATTAGGATCAATTTGCATGTATTCAAAGATTGTAATTGGGATTAATATGCATGCATTCAAAGACTGTAACTTGGATCAATATGCATGTGCACAAAGACGTATTTAGGATTAATATGCATGTATTCAAAGACTGTAATTGGGATCAATATGCATGTCTTCATTCCATCATAGACTGTGATTGGGATCAATTTGCATGTATTCAAAGTTTTTATTTGAGATCAATATGCATGTATTCAACTACAGTAATTGGGATCAATATGCATGTGTTAAAAGACAATATTTGGGATCAATATGCATGTGTTCAAAGACTATAATTGGGATCAATATGCATGTATTCAAAGACTGTAATTAGGATCAATATGCATGTGTTCAAAGACTGTAATTGGGATCAATATGCATGTATTCACAGACTGTGATTGGGATAAATATGCATGTATTCAAAGATTGTAATTGGGATTAATATGCATGTATTCAAAAACTGTAATTGGGATCAATATGCATGTGTTGAAAGATTGTAATTGGGAACTATATGCATGTATTAAAGACTGTGATTGGGATAAATATGCATATATTCAAAGATTGTAATTGGGATCAATATGCATGTATTCAAAAGCTGTGATTGGGATCAATATGCATGTATTCAAAGACTGTGATTGATATCAATATGCATGTACTCAAAGATTGTAATTGGGATCAATATGCTATGCATGTATTCAAAGACTGTGATTCGGATCAACATGCATGTATTCAAAGACTATTTGGGATTAATATGCATGTGTTCAAAAGCTGTATTTGGGATAATTATTCATGTGTTCAAAGACTGTAATAAGGATCAATATGCATGTATTCAAAGACTGTAATTGGGATCAATATGCATGTATTCAAAGACTGTAATAGGGATCAATATGCATGTAGTCAAAGACAGTAATTGGCATCGATATGCTTGTATTTAAAGACAGTAATTGGGATTAATATGCATGTATTCAAAGACTGTAATTGAGATCAATATGCATGTATTCAAAGATTTTAATTGAGATCAATATGCATGTTTTCAAAGACTGTAATTGGGATTATTTCGCATGTATTCAAAGACTGTAATTGGGATCAATATGTATGTGTTCAATGACTGCATTTGGGATCAATGTGCATGTATTCAATGAATGTAATTGGCATCGATATGCAAGTATTCAAAGACTGTGATTGCGATCAATATGCATGTATTCAAAAACTGTAATTGGGATCAATATGCATGTATTCGAAGACTGTAATTGGGATCAATATGCTTGTATTCAAAGACAGTAATTGGGATTAATATGCATGTATTCAAAGACTGAAATTGGCATCAATTTGCATGTATTCAAAGATTGTAATTGGGATAAATATTCATGTATTCAAAAACTGTAATTGGGATCAATATGCATGTGTTGAAAGATTGTAATTGGGAACTATATGCATGTATTAAAGACTGTGATTGGGATAAATATGCATATATTCAAAGATTGTAATTGGGATCAATATGCATGTATTCAAAGACTGTGATTGATATCAATATGCATGTACTCAAAGATTGTAATTGGGATCAATATGCTATGCATGTATTCAAAGACTGTGATTCGGATCAACATGCATGTATTCAAAGACTATTTAGGATTAATATGCATGTGTTCAAAAGCTGTATTTGGGATAATTATTCATGTGTTCAAAGACTGTAATAAGGATCAATATGCATGTATTAAAAGACTGTAATTGGGATCAATATGCATGTATTCAAAGACTGTAATTGGGATCAATATGCATGTATTCAAAGACAGTAATTGGCATCGATATGCTTGTATTTAAAGACAGTAATTGGGATTAATATGCATGTATTCAAAGACTGTAATTGAGATCAATGTGCATGTATTCAAAGATTTTAATTGAGATCAATATGCATGTTTTCAAAGACAGTAATTGGGATTATTTTGCATGTATTCAAAGACTGTAATTGGGATCAATATGCATGTGTTCAATGACTGCATTTGGGATCAATGTGCATGTATTCAATGACTGTAATTAGGATCAATATGCATGTATTCGAAGACTGTAATTGGGATCAATATGCTTGTATTCAAAGACAGTAATTGGGATCAATATGCATGTATTCAAAGACTGTAATTGGGATCAATTTGCATGTATTCAAAGATTGTAATTGGGATCAATATTCATGTATTCAAAGACTGTGATTGGGATCAATTTGTATGTATTCAAAGATTTTAATTGGAATCAATATGCATGTATTCAAGGACTGTAATTGGGATCAATATGCATGTGCACAAAGACGTATTTATGATTAATATGCATGTGTTCAAAGCCTGTTATTGGGATCAATATGCATGTCTTCATTCGATCATAGACTGAGATTGGGATCAATATGCATGTGTTCAAAGACTGTAATTGGGATCAATATGCATGTATTCACAGACTGAAATTGGGATCAATATGCATGTATTCAAAGATTGTATTTGATATCAATATGCATGTATTCAAGGACTGTGATTGGGATCAATATGCATGTATTCAAAGATTGTATTTGATATCAATATGCATGTATTCCAAGACTGTATTTGGGATCAATATGCATGTGTTCAATGACTGTAATTGGAATCATTTTGCATGTATTCACAGACTGTAATTGGGATCAATATGCATATATTCACAGACTGAAATTGGGATCAATATGCATGTATTCGAAGACTGTATTTGGGATCAATATGCATGTATTCAAAGATTGTATTTGATATTAATATGCATGTAATCAAGAACTGTGATTGGGATCAATATGCATGTATTCAAAGATTGTATTTGAGATCAATATGCATGTATTCCAAGACTGTATTTGGGATCAATATGCATGTGTTCAATGACTGTAATTGGAATCAATTTACATGAATTCAAAGATTGTTATTGGGATCAATATGCATGTATTCAATGACTGTAATTGGGATCATTTTGCATGTATTCACAGACTGTAATTGGGATCAATATGCATGTATTCAAAGACTGTAATTTGGATTAATATACATGTATTCAAAGACTGTGATTGGGATCAATTTGCATGTATTCAAAGATTGTAATTGGGATTAATATGCATGTATTCAATGACTGTAATTGGGGGCCAATATGCATGTGCACAAAGACGTATTTATGATTAATATGCATGTATTCAAAGACTGTATTTGATATTAATATGCATGTATTCAAGGACTGTGATTGGGATCAATATGCATGTATTCAAAGATTGTATTTGAGATCAATATGCATGTATTCGAAGACTGAATTTGGGATCAATATGCATGTATTCCATGACAGTAATTGGGATCAATATGCATGTGCACAAAGACGTATTTATGATTAATATGCATGTATTCAAAGAATGTATTTGATATCAATATGCATGTATTCAAGGACTGTGATTTGGATCAATATGCATGTATTCAAAGATTGTATTTGAGATCAATATGCATCTATTCAAAGACTGTATTTGGGATCAATATGCATGTATTCCATGACAGTAATTGAGATCAATATGCATGTGTTCAAAGCCTGTTATTGGGATCAATATGCATGTCTTCATTCGATCATAGACTGTGATTGGGATCAATATGCATGTGTTCAAAGACTGAAATTGGGATCAATATGCATGTATTCAAAGATTGTATTTGATATCAATATGCATGTATTCAAGGACTGTGATTGGGATCAATATGCATGTATTCCAAGATTGTATTTGAGATCAATATGCATGTATTCCAAGACTGTATTTGGGATCAATATGCATGTATTCCATGACAGTAATTGGGATTTATATGCATGTGTTCAAAGCCTGTTATTGGGATAAATATGCATGTCTTCATTCGATCATAGACTGTGATTGGGATCAATATGGATGTGTTCAAAGACTGTAATTGGGATCAATATGCATGTATTCACAGACAGAAATTGGTATCAATATGCATGTATTCGAAGACTGTAATTTGGATCAATATGCATGTATTCCATGACAGTAATTGGGATCAATTTGCATGTGTTCAATGACTGTAATTGGAATCAATTTACATGTGTTCAAAGCCTGTAATTGGGAACAATATGCATGTATTCAATGACTGTAATTGGGATCAATATGCATGTATTCAAGGATTGTATTTTATATCAATATGCATGTATTCAAAGATTGTAATTGGGATTAATATGCATGTATTCAAAGACCGTGATTGGGATCAATATGCATGTGTTCAAAAACTGGAATTGGGATCAATATGCATGTATTCAAAGACTGTATTTGGGATCAATATGCATGTATTCAAAGATTGTATTTTATATCAATATGCATGTATTCAAAGACTGTAATTTGGATTAATATACATGTATTCAAAGACTGTGATTGGGATCAATTTGCATGTATTCAAAGATTGTAATTGGGATTAATATGCATGTATTCAATGACTGTAATTGGGATCAATATGCATTTGCACAAAGACGTATTTATGATTAATATGCATGTATTCCAAGACTGTGATTGGGATCAATTTGCATGTATTCAAAGATTGTAATTGGGATCAATATGCATGTATTCAAAGACTATAATTGGAATCAATATGCATGTATTCAAAGACTGTAATTGGGATGAATTGGCATGTATTCAAAGACTGTAATTAGGATCAATATGCATGTATTCAAAGATTGTAATTTCAATCCACATGCATGTATTCAAAGATTGTAATTGGAAACAATATGCTTGTATTCAAAGATTGTAATTCGGATCACTATGCATGTTATAAAAGACTGTGATTGGGATCAATATGCATGTATTCAATGACTGTGATTGGGATCAATATGCATGTGTTAAAAGCCTGTTATTGGGATTATTATGCATGTGTTCAAAGACTGTATTTGGCATCAATATGCATGTAGTCAATGACTGTGATTGAGATCTATTTGTATGTATTCAAAGATTTTATTTGAGATCAATATGCATGTATTCAATGACTGTGATTGGGATCTATTTGTAAGAATTCAAAGATTTTATTTGAGATCAATATGCATGTATTCAACTACAGTAATTAGGATCAATATGCATGTGTTAAAAACCTGATATTGGGGTCAATATGCATGTGTTCATTCGATCATAGACTGTGATTGGGATCAGTATGCATGTTTTCAAAGATTCTATTTTGGATCAATATGCATGTATTCCAAGACTGTAATTGGAATCAATATGCATGTGTTCAATGACTGCATTTGGAATCAATATGCATGTATTCAAAGACTGTGATTGGGATCAATATTCATGTATTCAAAGATTGTAATTGGGATCAATATGCATGTATTCAATGATTGTATGTGAGATCAATATGCAGGTATTACAAAACTGTAATTGGGATCAATATGCATGTTTTCAAAGATTCCATTTTGGATCAATATGCATGTATTCCAAGACTGTAATTGTGATCAATATGCATGTGTTCGATGACTGCATTTGGGATCAATATGCATGTATTCAAAGACTGTGATTGGGATCTGTATGCATATGCTCAAAGATTGTAATTGTGATCAATATGCATGTATTCAAAGATTTTATTTGAGATCAATATGCATGTATTCAATGACTGTGATTGGGATCTATTTACATGTGTTCAAAGCCTGTAATTGTGAACAATATGCATGTATTCAATGACTGTAATTGGGATCAATATGCATGTATTCAAAGATTGTATTTTATATCAATATGCATGTATTCAAAGATTGTAATTTGGATTAATATGCATGTATTCAAAGACCGTGATTGGGATCAATATGCATGTGTTCAAAAACTGTAAGTGGGATCAATATGCATGTATTCGAAGACTGTATTTGGGATCAATATGCATGTATTCAAAGATTGTATTTTATATCAATATGCATGTATTCAAAGACTGTAATTTGGACTAATATACATGTATTCAAAGACTGTGATTGGGATCAATTTGCATGTATTCAAAGATTGTAATTGGGATTAATATGCATGTATTCAAAGACTGTAATTGGGATCAATATGCATGTGCACAAAGACGTATTTATGATTAATATGCATGTATTCCAAGACTGTGATTGGGATCAATTTGCATGTATTCAAAGATTGTAATTGGGATCAATATGCATGTATTCAAAGACTATAATTGGAATCAATATGCATGTATTCAAAGACTGTAATTGGGATCAATTGGCATGTATTCAAAGACTGTAATTGGGATCAATATGCATGTATTCAAAGATTGTAATTTCAATCCACATGCATGTATTCAAAGATTGTAATTGGAAACAGTATGCTTGTATTCAAAGATTGTAATTCGGATCACTATGCATGTTATAAAAGACTGTGATTGGGATCAATATGCATGTATTCAATGACTGTAATTGGGATCAATTTACATGTATTTAAAGACTGTAATTGGAATCAATATGCATGTGCACAAAGACGTATTTATAATTAATATGCATGTATTCAAAGACTGTGATTGGGATCGATTTGCATGTATTTAAAGATTGTACTTGGGATTAATATGCATGTATTCAAAGATTGTATTTGGGATCCATATTCATGTATTCAAAGACTGTGATTGGGATCTGTATGCATGTGCTCAAAGATTGTAATTGGGATCAACATGCATGTATTCAAAGATTGTAATTGTGATCAATATGCATGTATTCAAAGACTGTGATTGGGATTAATATGCTTGTAGTCAAAAATTGGAATTAAGATCAATATGCATGTATTGAAAGATTGTAACTGGGGTCAATATGCATGTATTCGAAGACTGTATTTGGGATCAATATGCATGTATTCAAATATTGTATTTTATATCAATATGCATGTATTTAAAGACTGA
>NW_003147137.1:0-28280 GCF_000003605.2 Saccoglossus kowalevskii
TTGTGGGATACATGTCCTAATGAATTGTGGGATACATGTCCTAATGAATAGTGGGATACATGTCCTAATGAGTTGTGGGATATATGTCCTAATGAATTGTGGGATATATGTCCTAATGAATTGTGGGATATATGTCCTAATGAGTTGTGGGATATATGTCCTAATGAATTGTGGGATATATGTCCTAATGAGTTGTGGGATATATGTCCTAATGAGTTGTGGGATACATGTCCTAATGAATTGTGGGATATATGTCCTAATGAATTGTGGGATATATGTCCTAATGAATTGTGGGATACATGTCTTAATGAATTGTGGGATATATGTCCTAATGAGTTGTGGGATATATGTCCTAATGAATAGTGGGATACATGTCCTAATGAGTTGTGGGATATATGTCCTAATGAATTGTGGGATATATGTCCTAATGAATTGTGGAATACATGTCTTAATGAATTGTGGGATACATGTCCTAATGAGTTATGGGATATATGTCCTAATGAATAGTGGGATACATGTCCTAATGAATTGTGGGATATATGTCCTAATGAATTGTGGGATATATGTCCTAATGAGTTGTGGGATATATGTCCTAATGAATAGTGGCATACATGTCCTAATGAGTTGTGGGATACATGTCCTAATGAATTGTGGGATACATGTCCTAATGAATTGTGGGATATATGTCCTAATGAATTGTGGGATACATGTCCTAATGAATTGTGGGATACATGTCCTAATGAGTTGTGGGATATATGTCCTAATGAGTTGTGGCATACATGTCCTAATGAGTTGTGCGATATATGTCCTAATGAGTTGTGGGATACATGTTCTAATGAATTGCGGGATACATGTCCTAATGAGTTGTGGGATACATGTCCTAATGAATTGTGGGATATATGTCCTAATGAGTTGTGGGATACATGTCCTAATGAGTTGTGGGATACATGTCCTAATTAATTGTGGGATATATGTCATAATGAATTGTGGGATACATGTCCTAATGAATTGTGGGATATATGTCCTAATGAGTTGTGGGATACATGTCTTAATGAGTTGTGGGATATATGTCCTAATGAGTTATGGGATATCTGTCCTAATGTGTTGTGGGATATATGTCCTAATGAGTTATGGGATATATGTCCTAATGAATTGTGGGATATATGTCCTAATGAATTGTGGAATACATGTCCTAATGAATTGTGGGATACATGTCCCAATGAGTTGTGGGATATATGTCCTAATGAGTTGTGGGATACATGTCCTAATGAGTTGTGGGATATATGTCCTAATGAGTTGTGGGATACATGTCCTAATGAATAGTGGGATACATGTCCTAATGAGTTGTGGGATATATGTCCTAATGAGTTGTGGGATACATGTCCTAATGAGTTGTGGGATATATGTCCTAATGAATAGTGGCATACATGTCCTAATGAGTTGTGGGATATATGTCCTAATGAGTTGTGGGATACATGTCCTAATGAATTGTGGGATACATGTCATAATGAATTGTGGGATATATGTCCTAATGAATTGTGGGATACATGTCCTAATGAATTGTGGGATATATGTCCTAATGAGTTGTGGGATACATGTCCTAATGAATTGTAGGATACATGTCTTAATGAATAGTGGGATATATGTCCTAATGAGTTGTGGGATACATGTCCTAATGAGTTGTGGGATATATGTCCTAATGAGTTGTGGGATACATGTCCTAATGAATTGTGGGATACATGTCCTAATGAGTTGTGGGATATATGTCCTAATGAATTGTGGCATACATGTCCTAATGAGTTGTGGGATGTATGTCCTAATGAGTTGTGGCATACATGTCCTAATGAATTGTGGGATATATGTCCTAATGAATAGTGGGATACATGTCCTAATGAGTTGTGGGATATATGTCCTAATGAATAGTGGGATACATGTCCTAATGAGTTGTGGGATACATGTCCTAATGAGTTGTGGGATATATGTCCTAATGAGTTGTGGGATATATGTCCTAATGAGTTGTGGGATATATGTCCTAATGAGTTGTGGGATATATGTCCTAATGAGTTGTGGCATACATGTTCTAATGAATTGTGGAATACATGTCCTAATGAATTGTGGGATATATGTCCTAATGAATTGTGGGATATATGTCCTAATGAATTGTGGGATATATGTCCTAATGAATTGTGGGATACATGTCCTAATGAGTTGTGGGATACATGTCCTAATGAGTTGTGGGATATATGTCCTAATGAGTTGTGGGATATATGTCCTAATGAGTTGTGGGATATATGTCCTAATGAGTTGTGGGATATATGTCCTAATGAGTTGTGGCATACATGTTCTAATGAATTGTGGAATACATGTCCTAATGAATTGTGGGATATATGTCCTAATGAATTGTGGGATATATGTCCTAATGAATTGTGGGATATATGTCCTAATGAATTGTGGGATATATGTCCTAATGAATTGTGGGATACATGTCCTATTGAATTGTGGGATTCATGTCCTAATGAATTGTGGGATATATGTCTTAATGAATTGTGGGATATATGTCCTTATGAATAGTGGGATACATGTCCTAATGAGTTGTGGGATGTATGTCCTAATGAGTTGTGGGATACATGTCCTAATGAATTGTGGGATACATGTCCTAATGAGTTGTGGGATATATGTCCTAATGAATTGTGGGATATATGTCCTAATGAATTGTGGGATATATGTCCTAATGAGTTGTGGGATATATGTCCTAATGAGTTGTGGGATATATGTCCTAATGAGTTGTGGGATATATGTCCTAATGAATTGTGGGATATATGTCATAATGAATTGTGGGATACATGTCATAATGAATTGTGGGATACATGTCCTAATGAATTGTGGGATACATGTCCTAATGAATTGTGGGATATATGTCCTAATGAGTTGTGGGATACATGTCTTAATGAATTGTGGGATACATGTCCTAATGAGTTATGGGATATATGTCCTAATGAATTGTGGGATACATGTCCTAATGAGTTGTGGGATATATGTCCTAATGAATAGTGGGATATATGTCCTAATGAGTTGTGGGATATATGTCCTAATGAATAGTGGCATACATGTCCTAATGAGTTGTGGGATATATGTCCTAATGAGTTGTGGGATACATGTCCTAATGAATTGCGGGATACATGTCCTAATGAATTGTGGGATATATGTCCTAATGAATTGTGGGATACATGTCCTAATGAATTGTGGGATACATGTCCTAATGAATTGTGGGATATATGTCCTAATGAGTTGTGGGATATATGTCCTAATGAGTTGTGGGATACATGTCCTAATGAATTGTAGGATACATGTCTTAATGAATAGTGGGATACATGTCTTAATGAATTGTGGGATATATGTCCTAATGAGTTGTGGGATACATGTCCTAATTAATTGTGGGATATATGTCATAATGAATTGTGGGATACATGTCCTAATGAATTGTGGGATATATGTCCTAATGAGTTGTGGGATACATGTCTTAATGAGTTGTGGGATATATGTCCTAATGAGTTATGGGATATCTGTCCTAATGAGTTGTGGGATATATGTCCTAATGAGTTATGGGATATATGTCCTAATGAATTGTGGGATATATGTCCTAATGAATTGTGGAATACATGTCCTAATGAATTGTGGGATACATGTCCCAATGAGTTGTGGGATATATGTCCTAATGAGTTGTGGGATACATGTCCTAATGAGTTGTGGGATATATGTCCTAATGAGTTGTGGGATACATGTCCTAATGAATAGTGGGATACATGTCCTAATGAGTTGTGGGATATATGTCCTAATGAGTTGTGGGATACATGTCCTAATGAGTTGTGGGATATATGTCCTAATGAATAGTGGCATACATGTCCTAATGAGTTGTGGGATATATGTCCTAATGAGTTGTGGGATACATGTCCTAATGAATTGTGGGATACATGTCATAATGAATTGTGGGATATATGTCCTAATGAATTGTGGGATACATGTCCTAATGAATTGTGGGATATATGTCCTAATGAGTTGTGGGATACATGTCCTAATGAATTGTAGGATACATGTCTTAATGAATAGTGGGATATATGTCCTAATGAGTTGTGGGATACATGTCCTAATGAGTTGTGGGATATATGTCCTAATGAGTTGTGGGATATATGTCCTAATGAGTTGTGGGATACATGTCCTAATGAATTATGGGATACATGTCCTAATGAATTGTGGGATACATGTCCTAATGAGTTGTGGGATATATGTCCTAATGAGTTGTGGGATATATGTCCTAATGAGTTGTGGGATATATGTCCTAATGAATTGTGGGATACATGTCCTAATGAGTTGTGGGATACATGTCCTAATGAATTGTGGGATACATGTCCTAATGAGTTGTGGGATATATGTCCTAATGAATTGTGGGATATATGTCCTAATGAGTTGTGGGATATATGTCCTAATGAGTTGTGGGATATATGTCCTAATGAGTTGTGGAATACATGTTCTAATGAATTGTGGGATATATGTCCTAATGAGTTGTGGGATATATGTCCTAATGAGTTGTGGGATATATGTCCTAATGAATTGTGGGATATATGTCTAATGAATTGTGGGATATATGTCCTAATGAATTGTGGGATACATGTCCTAATGAATTGTGGGATATATGTCCTAATGAATTGTGGGATACATGTCCTAATGAGTTGTGGGATACATGTCCTAATGAGTTGTGGGATACATGTCCTAATGAATTGTGGGATACATGTCCTAATGAGTTGTGGGATACATGTCCTAATGAGTTGTGGGATATATGTCCTAATGAATTGTGGGATACATGTCCTAATGAATTGTGGGATATATGTCCTAATGAATTGTGGGATACATGTCCTAATGAATTGTGGGATATATGTCCTAATGAGTTGTGGGATACATGTCCTAATGAATTGTGGGATACATGTCCTAATGAATAGTGGGATATATGTCCTAATGAGTTGTGGGATACATGTCCTAATGAGTTGTGGGATATATGTCCTAATGAGTTGTGGGATATATGTCCTAATGAGTTGTGGGATATATGTCCTAATGAGTTGTGGGATACATGTCCTAATGAGTTGTGGGATACATGTCCTAATGAATTGTGGGATACATGTCCTAATGAGTTGTGGGATGTATGTCCTAATGAGTTGTGGCATACATGTCCTAATGAGTTGTGGGATATATGTCCTAATGAATTGTGGCATACATGTCCTAATGAGTTGTGGGATGTATGTCCTAATGAATTGTGGGATACATGTCCTAATGAGTTGTGGGATATATGTCCTAATGAATTGTGGCATACATGTCCTAATGAGTTGTGGGATATATGTCCTAATGAGTTGTGGGATATATGTCCTAATGAATTGTGGGATACATGTCCTAATGAGTTGTGGCATACATGTCCTAATGAGTTGTGGGATATATGTCCTAATGAGTTGTGGCATACATGTCCTAATGAATTGTGGGATATATGTCCTAATGAGTTGTGGCATACATGTCCTAATGAGTTGTGGGATATATGTCCTAATGAGTTGTGGGATACATGTTCTAATGAATTGTGGGATACATGTCCTAATGAGTTGTGGGATACATGTTCTAATGAATTGTGGGATATATGTCCTAATGAGTTGTGGGATACATGTCCTAATGAGTTGTGGGATGTATGTCCTAATGAGTTGTGGCATACATGTCCTAATGAATAGTGGGATACATGTCCTAATGAGTTGTGGGATATATGTCCTAATGAGTTGTGGCATACATGTCCTAATGAGTTGTGGGATATATGTCCTAATGAGTTGTGGGATACATGTTCTAATGAATTGTGGAATACATGTCCTAATGAATTGTGGGATATATGTCCTAATGAATTGTGGGATATATGTCCTAATGAATTGTGGGATATATGTCCTAATGAATTGTGGGATATATGTCCTAATGAATTGTGGGATTCATGTCCTATTGAATTGTGGGATTCATGTCCTAATGAATTGTGGGATATATGTCTTAATGAATTGTGGGATATATGTCCTAATGAATTGTGGGATACATGTCCTAATGAATTGTGGGATATATGTCCTAATGAATTGTGGGATACATGTCCTAATGAATTGTGGGATACATGTTCTATTGAATTGTGGGATATATGTCTTAATGAATTGTGGGATACATGTCCTAGTGAATTGTGGGATATATGTCCTAATGAGTTGTGGGATACATGTCCTATTGAATTGTGGGACACATGTCCTAATGAATTATGGGATATATGTCTTAATGAATTGTGGGATACATGTCCTAATGAATTGTGGGATACATGTCCTATTGAATTGTGGGATACATGTCCTAATGACTTGTGGGATACATGTCCTAATGAATTGTGGGATATATGTCCTAATGAGTTGTGGGATATATGTCCTAATGAGTTGTGGGATACATGTCCTAATGAATTGTGGGATACATGTCTTAATGAATAGTGGTATATATGTTCTAATGAGTTGTGGGATACATGTCCTAATGAATTGTGGGATATATGTCATAATGAATTGTGGGATACATGTCCTAATGAATTGTGAGATACATGTCCTAATGAGTTGTGGGATATATGTCCTAATGAATTGTGGGATATATGTCCTAATGAATTGTGGAATACATGTCCTAATGAATTGTGGGATACATGTCCTAATGAGTTGTGGGATATATGTCCTAATGAGTTGTGGGATATATGTCCTAATGAATTGTGGGATATATGTCCTAATGAATTGTGGAATACATGTCCTAATGAATTGTGGGATACATGTCCTAATGAGTTGTGGGATATATGTCCTAATGAGTTGTGGGATACATGTCCTAATGAATTATGGGATACATGTCCTAATGAATTGTGGGATACATGTCCTAATGAGTTGTGGGATATATGTCCTAATGAGTTGTGGGATATATGTCCTAATGAGTTGTGGGATATATGTCCTAATGAATTGTGGGATACATGTCCTAATGAGTTGTGGGATACATGTCCTAATGAATTGTGGGATACATGTCTTAATGAATAGTGGTATATATGTTCTAATGAGTTGTGGGATACATGTCCTAATGAATTGTGGGATATATGTCATAATGAATTGTGGGATACATGTCCTAATGAATTGTGGGATACATGTCCTAATGAATTGTGGGATATATGTCCTAATGAGTTGTGGGATACATGTCTTAATGAATTGTGGGATACATGTCCTAATGAGTTATGGGATATATGTCCTAATGAATTGTGGGATACATGTCCTAATGAGTTGTGGGATATATGTCCTAATGAATAGTGGGATATATGTCCTAATGAGTTGTGGGATATATGTCCTAATGAATAGTGGCATACATGTCCTAATGAGTTGTGGGATATATGTCCTAATGAGTTGTGGGATACATGTCCTAATGAATTGCGGGATACATGTCCTAATGAATTGTGGGATATATGTCCTAATGAATTGTGGGATACATGTCCTAATGAATTGTGGGATACATGTCCCTAATGAATTGTGGGATATATGTCCTAATGAGTTGTGGGATATATGTCCTAATGAGTTGTGGGATACATGTCCTAATGAGTTGTGGGATATATGTCCTAATGAGTTGTGGGATACATGTCCTAATGAATTGTGGGATACATGTCTTAATGAATAGTGGTATATATGTTCTAATGAGTTGTGGGATACATGTCCTAATGAATTGTGGGATATATGTCATAATGAATTGTGGGATATATGTCCTAATGAGTTGTGGGATACATGTCTTAATGATTGTGCGATATATGTCCTAATGAGTTGTGGGATATCTGTCCTAATGAGTTGTGGGATATATGTCCTAATGAGTTGTGGGATATATGTCCTATGAATTGTGGATACATGTCCTAATGAATTGTGGGATACATGTCTAATGAATTGTGGGATATATGTCTAATGAGTTGTGGGATATATGTCATAATGAATAGTGGGATACATGTCTAATGAGTTGTGGGATATATGTCCTAATGAATTGTGGGATATATGTCTAATGAATTGTGGAATACATGTCTTAATGAATTGTGGGATACATGTCCTAATGAGTTATGGGATATATGTCCTAATGAATAGTGGGATACATGTCCTAATGAATTGTGGGATATATGTCCTAATGAATTGTGGGATATATGTCCTAATGAGTTGTGGGATATATGTCCTAATGAATAGTGGCATACATGTCCTAATGAATAGTGGGATACATGTCCTAATGAATTGTGGGATACATGTCCTAATGAATAGTGGGATACATGTCCTAATGAATTGTGGGATACATGTCCTAATGAATAGTGGGATACATGTCCTAATGAGTTGTGGGATACATGTCCTAATGACTTGTGGGATACATGTCCTAATGAATTGTGGGATACATGTCCTAATGAATTGTGGGATATATGTCCTAATGAATTGTGGGATACATGTCCTAATGAATTGTGGGATACATGTCCTAATGAATTGTGGGATACATGTCCTAATGAATTGTGGGATATATGTCCTAATGAATTGTGGGATACATGTCTTAATGAATTGTGGGATACATGTCCTAATGAGTTGTGGGATATATGTCCTAATGAGTTGTGGGATATATGTCCTAATGAGTTGTGGGATATATGTCCTAATGAATTGTGGAATATATGTCCTAATGAATTGTGGAATACATGTCCTAATGAATTGTGGGATACATGTCCTAATGAGTTGTGGGATATATGTCCTAATGAGTTGTGGGATATATGTCCTAATGAATTGTGGGATATATGTCCTAATGAATTGTGGAATACATGTCCTAATGAGTTGTGGGATACATGTCCTAATGAATTGTGGGATACATGTCCTAATGAGTTGTGGGATACATGTCCTAATGAGTTGTGGGATATATGTCCTAATGAGTTGTGGGATATATGTCCTAATGAATTGTGGCATACATGTCCTAATGAGTTGTGGGATGTATGTCCTAATGAGTTGTGGCATACATGTCCTAATGAATTGTGGGATATATGTCCTAATGAATTGTGGGATATATGTCATAATGAGTTGTGGGATACATGTCCTAATGAGTTGTGGGATATATGTCCTAATGAATTGTGGGATATATGTCCTAATGAGTTGTGGGATACATGTCTTAATGAGTTGTGGGATACATGTCCTAATGAGTTATGGGATATATGTCCTAATGAATTGTGGGATACATGTCCTAATGAGTTGTGGGATATATGTCCTAATGAGTTGTGGGATATATGTCCTAATGAATTGTGGGATATATGTCCTAATGAATAGTGGGATATATGTCCTAATGAGTTGTGGGATATATGTCCTAATGAGTTGTGGGATATATGTCCTAATGAGTTGTGGGATATATGTCCTAATGAGTTGTGGCATACATGTCCTAATGAGTTGTGGGATATATGTCCTAATGAGTTGTGGCATACATGTCCTAATGAGTTGTGGGATATATGTCCTAATGAGTTGTGGGATACATGTTCTAATGAATTGCGGGATACATGTCCTAATGAGTTGTGGGATATATGTCCTAATGAGTTGTGGGATATATGTCCTAATGAATTGTGGGATATATGTCCTAATGAGTTGTGGCATACATGTCCTAATGAGTTGTGGGATATATGTCCTAATGAGTTGTGGCATACATGTCCTAATGAGTTGTGGGATATATGTCCTAATGAGTTGTGGGATACATGTTCTAATGAATTGTGGGATATATGTCCTAATGAGTTGTGGGATACATGTCCTAATGAGTTGTGGGATGTATGTCCTAATGAGTTGTGGCATACATGTCCTAATGAATAGTGGGATACATGTCCTAATGAGTTGTGGGATATATGTCCTAATGAGTTGTGGCATACATGTCCTAATGAGTTGTGGGATATATGTCCTAATGAGTTGTGGGATACATGTTCTAATGAATTGTGGAATACATATCCTAATGAATTGTGGGATATATGTCCTAATGAATTGTGGGATATATGTCCTAATGAATTGTGGGATATATGTCCTAATGAATTGTGGGATATATGTCCTAATGAATTGTGGGATTCATGTCCTATTGAATTGTGGGATTCATGTCCTAATGAATTGTGGGATATATGTCTTAATGAATTGTGGGATATATGTCCTAATGAATTGTGGGATACATGTCCTAATGAATTGTGGGATATATGTCCTAATGAATTGTGGGATACATGTCCTAATGAATTGTGGGATACATGTTCTATTGAATTGTGGGATATATGTCTTAATGAATTGTGGGATATTTTCCTTATGGATAGTGGGCTACAAGTCCTAATCAATTAAGGGGTGTTAGTCCTATCGATAGGCGGGACACATGTCACAATGAATGCTTGGATACATGTCCTAATGAGGAGTGGGATATATGTCTTAATGACTCGTGGGATATATGTCTTAATGAATTGTGGGATCAGAGTCTTAAGGAGTTCAGCGATACATGTCCTAATGAATTGTGGGATACATGTCCTAATGAGTTGTGGGATATATGTCCTAATGAATTGTGGGATATATGTCTAATGAATTGTGGGATATATGTCCTAATGAGTTGTGGGATATATGTCCTAATGAGTTGTGGCATACATGTTCTAATGAATTGTGGAATACATGTCCTAATGAATTGTGGGATATATGTCCTAATGAATAGTGGGATACATGTCCTAATGAGTTGTGGGATGTATGTCCTAATGAGTTGTGGGATACATGTCCTAATGAATTGTGGGATACATGTCCTAATGAATTGTGGGATATGTGTCCTAATGAATTGTGGCATACATGTCCTAATGAATTGTGGGATACATGTCCTAATGAATTGTGGGATGTATGTCCTAATGAGTTGTGGGATACATGTCCTAATGAATTGTGGGATACATGTCCTAATGAATTGTGGGATACATGTCCTAATGAGTTGTGGGATATATGTCCTAATGAGTTGTGGGATATATGTCCTAATGAATTGTGGGATATATGTCCTAATGAATTGTGGGATATATGTCCTAATGAGTTGTGGGATATATGTCCTAATGAGTTGTGGGATGTATGTCCTAATGAGTTGTGGGATATATGTCCTAATGAGTTGTGGGATATATGTCCTAATGAGTTGTGGGATATATGTCCTAATGAGTTGTGGCATACATGTTCTAATGAATTGTGGAATACATGTCTAATGAATTGTGGGATATATGTCCTAATGAATTGTGGGATATATGTCCTAATGAATTGTGGGATATATGTCCTAATGAATTGTGGGATATATGTCCTAATGAATTGTGGGATACATGTCCTATTGAATTGTGGGATTCATGTCCTAATGAATTGTGGGATATATGTCTTAATGAATTGTGGGATATATGTCCTTATGAATAGTGGGATACATGTCCTAATGAGTTGTGGGATGTATGTCCTAATGAGTTGTGGGATACATGTCCTAATGAATTGTGGGATACATGTCCTAATGAGTTGTGGGATATATGTCCTAATGAATTGTGGGATATATGTCCTAATGAATTGTGGGATACATGTCCTATTGAATTGTGGGATACATGTCCTAATGACTTGTGGGATACATGTCCTAATGAATTGTGGGATATATGTCCTAATGAGTTGTGGGATATATGTCCTAATGAGTTGTGGGATACATGTCCTAATGAATTGTGGGATACATGTCCTAATGAATAGTGGTATATATGTTCTAATGAATTGTGGGATACATGTCCTAATGAATTGTGGGATATATGTCCTAATGAATTGTGGGATACATGTCCTAATGAATTGTGGGATACATGTCCTAATGAGTTGTGGGATATATGTCCTAATGAATTGTGGGATATATGTCCTAATGAATTGTGGAATACATGTCCTAATGAATTGTGGGATACATGTCCTAATGAATTGTGGGATACATGTCCTAATGAGTTGTGGGATACATGTCCTAATGAATAGTGGGATACATGTCCTAATGAGTTGTGGGATGTATGTCCTAATGAGTTGTGGCATACATGTCCTAATGAGTTGTGGGATACATGTCCTAATGAGTTGTGGGATACATGTCCTAATGAGTTGTGGGATACATGTCCTAATGAGTTGTGGGATATATGTCCTAATGAGTTGTGGGATACATGTCCTAATGAGTTGTGGGATATATGTCCTAATGAGTTGTGGGATACATGTCCTAATGAGTTGTGGGATATATGTCCTAATGAGTTGTGGGATACATGTCCTAATGAGTTGTGGGATATATGTCCTAATGAGTTGTGGGATACATGTCCTAATGAGTTGTGGGATACATGTCCTAATGAATAGTGGGATACATGTCCTAATGAGTTGTGGGATACATGTCCTAATGAGTTGTGGGATATATGTCCTAATGAGTTGTGGGATATATGTCCTAATGAGTTGTGGGATATATGTCCTAATGAGTTGTGGGATATATGTCCTAATGAGTTGTGGCATACATGTTCTAATGAATTGTGGAATACATGTCCTAATGAATTGTGGGATATATGTCCTAATGAATTGTGGGATATATGTCCTAATGAATTGTGGGATATATGTCCTAATGAATTGTGGGATATATGTCCTTATGAATTGTGGGATACATGTCCTATTGAATTGTGGGATTCATGTCCTAATGAATTGTGGGATATATGTCTTAATGAATTGTGGGATATATGTCCTAATGAATAGTGGGATACATGTCCTAATGAGTTGTGGGATGTATGTCCTAATGAGTTGTGGGATACATGTCCTAATGAATTGTGGGATACATGTCCTAATGAATTGTGGGATATATGTCCTAATGAATTGTGGCATACATGTCCTAATGAATTGTGGGATACATGTCCTAATGAATTGTGGGATGTATGTCCTAATGAGTTGTGGGATACATGTCCTAATGAATTGTGGGATACATGTCCTAATGAATTGTGGGATACATGTCCTAATGAGTTGTGGGATATATGTCCTAATGAGTTGTGGGATATATGTCCTAATGAATTGTGGGATATATGTCCTAATGAATTGTGGGATATATGTCCTAATGAGTTGTGGGATATATGTCCTAATGAGTTGTGGGATGTATGTCCTAATGAGTTGTGGGATATATGTCCTAATGAATTGTGGGATATATGTCTAATGAATTGTGGGATATATGTCCTAATGAGTTGTGGGATATATGTCCTAATGAGTTGTGGCATACATGTTCTAATGAATTGTGGAATACATGTCCTAATGAATTGTGGGATATATGTCCTAATGAATAGTGGGATACATGTCCTAATGAGTTGTGGGATATATGTCCTAATGAATAGTGGGATACATGTCCTAATGAGTTGTGGGATATATGTCCTAATGAGTTGTGGGATACATGTCCTAATGAATTGTGGGATATATGTCCTAATGAGTTGTGGAATACATGTCCTAATGAATTGTGGGATATATGTCCTAATGAGTTGTGGGATATATGTCCTAATGAGTTGTGGGATATATGTCCTAATGAATTGTGGGATATATGTCTAATGAATTGTGGGATATATGTCTAATGAATTGTGGGATATATGTCCTAATGAGTTGTGGGATATATGTCCTAATGAATTGTGGGATATATGTCCTAATGAGTTGTGGAATACATGTCCTAATGAATTGTGGGATATATGTCCTAATGAGTTGTGGGATATATGTCTAATGAATTGTGGGATATATGTCCAATGAATTGTGGGATATATGTCCTAATGAGTTGTGGGATACATGTCCTAATGAGTTGTGGGATACATGTCCTAATGAGTTGTGGGATATATGTCCTAATGAGTTGTGGCATACATGTCCTAATGAGTTGTGGGATATATGTCCTAATGAATTGTGGCATACATGTCCTAATGAGTTGTGGGATGTATGTCCTAATGAGTTGTGGCATACATGTCCTAATGAGTTGTGGGATATATGTCCTAATGAATAGTGGGATACATGTCCTAATGAGTTGTGGGATACATGTCCTAATGAGTTGTGGGATATATGTCCTAATGAGTTGTGGGATACATGTCCTAATGA
The DNA here is from genome assembly GCF_000003605.2 of Saccoglossus kowalevskii. Taxonomy (NCBI): domain Eukaryota; kingdom Metazoa; phylum Hemichordata; class Enteropneusta; family Harrimaniidae; genus Saccoglossus; species Saccoglossus kowalevskii. The sequence continues at coordinate 14,169 of NW_003147137.1, forward strand.
GTTGTGGGATATATGTCCTAATGAGTTGTGGGATACATGTCCTAATGAGTTGTGGGATATATGTCCTAATGAATTGTGGCATACATGTCCTAATGAGTTGTGGGATGTATGTCCTAATGAGTTGTGGCATACATGTCCTAATGAGTTGTGGGATATATGTCCTAATGAATAGTGGGATACATGTCCTAATGAGTTGTGGGATACATGTCCTAATGAGTTGTGGGATATATGTCCTAATGAGTTGTGGGATACATGTCCTAATGAGTTGTGGGATATATGTCCTAATGAGTTGTGGGATACATGTCCTAATGAGTTGTGGGATATATGTCCTAATGAGTTGTGGGATACATGTCCTAATGAGTTGTGGGATACATGTCCTAATGAATAGTGGGATACATGTCCTAATGAGTTGTGGGATACATGTCCTAATGAGTTGTGGGATATATGTCCTAATGAGTTGTGGGATATATGTCCTAATGAGTTGTGGGATATATGTCCTAATGAGTTGTGGGATATATGTCCTAATGAGTTGTGGCATACATGTTCTAATGAATTGTGGAATACATGTCCTAATGAATTGTGGGATATATGTCCTAATGAATTGTGGGATATATGTCCTAATGAATTGTGGGATATATGTCCTAATGAATTGTGGGATATATGTCCTAATGAATTGTGGGATACATGTCCTATTGAATTGTGGGATTCATGTCCTAATGAATTGTGGGATATATGTCTTAATGAATTGTGGGATATATGTCCTAATGAATAGTGGGATACATGTCCTAATGAGTTGTGGGATGTATGTCCTAATGAGTTGTGGGATACATGTCCTAATGAATTGTGGGATACATGTCCTAATGAATTGTGGGATATATGTCCTAATGAATTGTGGCATACATGTCCTAATGAATTGTGGGATACATGTCCTAATGAATTGTGGGATGTATGTCCTAATGAGTTGTGGGATACATGTCCTAATGAATTGTGGGATACATGTCCTAATGAATTGTGGGATACATGTCCTAATGAGTTGTGGGATATATGTCCTAATGAGTTGTGGGATATATGTCCTAATGAATTGTGGGATATATGTCCTAATGAATTGTGGGATATATGTCCTAATGAGTTGTGGGATATATGTCCTAATGAGTTGTGGGATGTATGTCCTAATGAGTTGTGGGATATATGTCCTAATGAATTGTGGGATATATGTCTAATGAATTGTGGGATACATGTCCTAATGAATTGTGGGATACATGTCCTAATGAATTGTGGGATATATGTCCTAATGAATTGTGGGATACATGTCCTAATGAATTGTGGGATACATGTCCTAATGAATTGTGGGATACATGTCCTAATGAATTGTGGGATATATGTCCTAATGAATTGTGGGATATATGTCCTAATGAGTTGTGGGATATATGTCCTAATGAGTTGTGGGATATATGTCCTAATGAGTTGTGGGATGTATGTCCTAATGAGTTGTGGCATACATGTCCTAATGAGTTGTGGGATATATGTCCTAATGAATTGTGGCATACATGTCCTAATGAGTTGTGGGATGTATGTCCTAATGAGTTGTGGCATACATGTCCTAATGAGTTGTGGGATATATGTCCTAATGAATAGTGGGATACATGTCCTAATGAGTTGTGGGATACATGTCCTAATGAGTTGTGGGATATATGTCCTAATGAGTTGTGGGATACATGTCCTAATGAGTTGTGGGATATATGTCCTAATGAGTTGTGGCATACATGTCCTAATGAGTTGTGGGATATATGTCCTAATGAATTGTGGCATACATGTCCTAATGAGTTGTGGGATGTATGTCCTAATGAGTTGTGGCATACATGTCCTAATGAGTTGTGGGATATATGTCCTAATGAATAGTGGGATACATGTCCTAATGAGTTGTGGGATACATGTCCTAATGAGTTGTGGGATATATGTCCTAATGAGTTGTGGGATACATGTCCTAATGAGTTGTGGGATATATGTCCTAATGAGTTGTGGGATACATGTCCTAATGAGTTGTGGGATATATGTCCTAATGAGTTGTGGGATACATGTCCTAATGAGTTGTGGGATACATGTCCTAATGAATAGTGGGATACATGTCCTAATGAGTTGTGGGATACATGTCCTAATGAGTTGTGGGATATATGTCCTAATGAGTTGTGGGATATATGTCCTAATGAGTTGTGGGATATATGTCCTAATGAGTTGTGGGATATATGTCCTAATGAGTTGTGGCATACATGTTCTAATGAATTGTGGAATACATGTCCTAATGAATTGTGGGATATATGTCCTAATGAATTGTGGGATATATGTCCTAATGAATTGAGGGATATATGTCCTAATGAATTGTGGGATATATGTCCTAATGAATTGTGGGATACATGTCCTATTGAATTGTGGGATTCATGTCCTAATGAATTGTGGGATATATGTCTTAATGAATTGTGGGATATATGTCCTAATGAATAGTGGGATACATGTCCTAATGAGTTGTGGGATGTATGTCCTAATGAGTTGTGGGATACATGTCCTAATGAATTGTGGGATACATGTCCTAATGAATTGTGGGATATGTGTCCTAATGAATTGTGGCATACATGTCCTAATGAATTGTGGGATACATGTCCTAATGAATTGTGGGATGTATGTCCTAATGAGTTGTGGGATACATGTCCTAATGAATTGTGGGATACATGTCCTAATGAATTGTGGGATACATGTCCTAATGAGTTGTGGGATATATGTCCTAATGAGTTGTGGGATATATGTCCTAATGAATTGTGGGATATATGTCCTAATGAATTGTGGGATATATGTCCTAATGAGTTGTGGGATATATGTCCTAATGAGTTGTGGGATGTATGTCCTAATGAGTTGTGGGATATATGTCCTAATGAATTGTGGGATATATGTCTAATGAATTGTGGGATATATGTCCTAATGAGTTGTGGGATATATGTCCTAATGAGTTGTGGCATACATGTTCTAATGAATTGTGGAATACATGTCCTAATGAATTGTGGGATATATGTCCTAATGAATAGTGGGATACATGTCCTAATGAGTTGTGGGATATATGTCCTAATGAATAGTGGGATACATGTCCTAATGAGTTGTGGGATACATGTCCTAATGAGTTGTGGGATATATGTCCTAATGAGTTGTGGGATATATGTCCTAATGAGTTGTGGGATATATGTCCTAATGAGTTGTGGGGGATATATGTCCTAATGAGTTGTGGGATATATGTCCTAATGAGTTGTGGCATACATGTTCTAATGAATTGTGGAATACATGTCCTAATGAATTGTGGGATATATGTCCTAATGAATTGTGGGATATATGTCCTAATGAATTGTGGGATATATGTCCTAATGAATTGTGGGATATATGTCCTAATGAATTGTGGGATACATGTCCTATTGAATTGTGGGATTCATGTCCTAATGAATTGTGGGATATATGTCTTAATGAATTGTGGGATATATGTCCTTATGAATAGTGGGATACATGTCCTAATGAGTTGTGGGATGTATGTCCTAATGAGTTGTGGGATACATGTCCTAATGAATTGTGGGATACATGTCCTAATGAGTTGTGGGATATATGTCCTAATGAATTGTGGGATATATGTCCTAATGAATTGTGGGATATATGTCCTAATGAGTTGTGGGATATATGTCCTAATGAGTTGTGGGATATATGTCCTAATGAGTTGTGGGATATATGTCCTAATGAATTGTGGGATATATGTCTAATGAATTGTGGGATATATGTCCTAATGAGTTGTGGGATATATGTCCTAATGAGTTGTGGCATACATGTTCTAATGAATTGTGGAATACATGTCCTAATGAATTGTGGGATATATGTCCTAATGAATAGTGGGATACATGTCCTAATGAGTTGTGGGATGTATGTCCTAATGAGTTGTGGGATACATGTCCTAATGAATTGTGGGATATATGTCCTAATGAATAGTGGGATACATGTCCTAATGAGTTGTGGGATATATGTCCTAATGAGTTGTGGGATACATGTCCTAATGAATTGTGGGATATATGTCCTAATGAGTTGTGGAATACATGTCCTAATGAATTGTGGGATATATGTCCTAATGAGTTGTGGGATATATGTCCTAATGAGTTGTGGGATATATGTCCTAATGAATTGTGGGATATATGTCTAATGAATTGTGGGATATATGTCTAATGAATTGTGGGATATATGTCCTAATGAGTTGTGGGATATATGTCCTAATGAATTGTGGGATATATGTCCTAATGAGTTGTGGAATACATGTCCTAATGAATTGTGGGATATATGTCCTAATGAGTTGTGGGATATATGTCTAATGAATTGTGGGATATATGTCCAATGAATTGTGGGATATATGTCCTAATGAGTTGTGGGATACATGTCCTAATGAGTTGTGGGATACATGTCCTAATGAGTTGTGGGATACATGTCCTAATGAATTATGGGATACATGTCCTAATGAATTGTGGGATACATGTCCTAATGAGTTGTGGGATATATGTCCTAATGAGTTGTGGGATATATGTCCTAATGAGTTGTGGGATATATGTCCTAATGAATTGTGGGATACATGTCCTAATGAGTTGTGGGATACATGTCCTAATGAATTGTGGGATACATGTCCTAATGAGTTGTGGGATATATGTCCTAATGAATTGTGGGATATATGTCCTAATGAGTTGTGGGATATATGTCCTAATGAGTTGTGGGATATATGTCCTAATGAGTTGTGGAATACATGTTCTAATGAATTGTGGGATATATGTCCTAATGAGTTGTGGGATATATGTCCTAATGAGTTGTGGGATATATGTCCTAATGAATTGTGGGATATATGTCTAATGAATTGTGGGATATATGTCCTAATGAATTGTGGGATACATGTCCTAATGAATTGTGGGATATATGTCCTAATGAGTTGTGGGATACATGTCCTAATGAATTGTAGGATACATGTCTTAATGAATAGTGGGATATATGTCCTAATGAGTTGTGGGATACATGTCCTAATGAGTTGTGGGATATATGTCCTAATGAGTTGTGGGATATATGTCCTAATGAGTTGTGGGATACATGTCCTAATGAATTATGGGATATATGTCCTAATGAATTGTGGGATACATGTCCTAATGAGTTGTGGGATATATGTCCTAATGAGTTGTGGGATATATGTCCTAATGAGTTGTGGGATATATGTCCTAATGAATTGTGGGATACATGTCCTAATGAGTTGTGGGATACATGTCCTAATGAATTGCGGGATACATGTCCTAATGAATTGTGGGATATATGTCCTAATGAATTGTGGGATACATGTCCTAATGAATTGTGGGATACATGTCCTAATGAATTGTGGGATATATGTCCTAATGAGTTGTGGGATATATGTCCTAATGAGTTGTGGGATACATGTCCTAATGAATTGTGGGATATATGTCCTAATGAGTTGTGGGATACATGTCCTAATGAGTTATGGGATATATGTCCTAATGAGTTGTGGGATACATGTCCCTAATGAGTTATGGGATATATGTCCTAATGAGTTGTGGGATACATGTCCTAATGAGTTGTGGGATATATGTCCTAATGAGTTGTGGGATATATGTCCTAATGAGTTGTGGGATACATGTCCTAATGAGTTGTGGGATACATGTCCTAATGAATTGTGGGATACATGTCCTAATGAATTGTGGGATATATGTCCTAATGAGTTGTGGGATACATGTCCTAATGAATTGTGGGATATATGTCTTTATGAATTGTGGGATACATGTCCTAATGAATTGTGGGATACATGTCCTAATGAGTTGTGGGATATATGTCCTAATGAGTTATGGGATACATGTCTTAATGAGTTGTGGGATATATGTCCTAATGAGTTATGGGATATCTGTCCTAATGAGTTGTGGGATATATGTCCTAATGAGTTATGGGATATATGTCCTAATGAATTGTGGGATATATGTCCTAATGAATTGTGGAATACATGTCCTAATGAATTGTGGGATACATGTCCCAATGAGTTGTGGGATATATGTCCTAATGAGTTGTGGGATACATGTCCTAATGAGTTGTGGGATATATGTCCTAATGAGTTGTGGGATACATGTCCTAATGAGTTGTGGGATATATGTCCTAATGAATAGTGGGATACATGTCCTAATGAGTTGTGGGATATATGTCCTAATGAGTTGTGGGATACATGTCCTAATGAGTTGTGGGATATATGTCCTAATGAATAGTGGCATACATGTCCTAATGAGTTGTGGGATATATGTCCTAATGAGTTGTGGGATACATGTCCTAATGAATTGTGGGATACATGTCCTAATGAATTGTGGGATATATGTCCTAATGAATTGTGGGATACATGTTCTAATGAATTGTGGGATATATGTCCTAATGAGTTGTGGGATACATGTCCTAATGAGTTGTGGGATACATGTCCTAATGAATTGTGGGATATATGTCCTAATGAATTGTGGGATACATGTCCTAATGAATTGTGGGATATATGTCCTAATGAGTTGTGGGATATATGTCCTAATGAATTGTGGGATATATGTCCTAATGAATTGTGGGGAGTTGTGGGATACATGTCCTAATGAGTTGTGGGATATATGTCCTAATGAGTTGTGGGATATATGTCCTAATGAATTAGTTGTGGGATACATGTCCTAATGAGTTGTGGGATATATGTCCTAATGAGTTGTGGGATATATGTCCTAATGAGTTGTGGGATATATGTCCTAATGAGTTGTGGGATATATGTCCTAATGAATTGTGGGATACATGTCCTAATGAGTTGTGGGATACATGTCCTAATGAATTGTGGGATACATGTCCTAATGAGTTGTGGGATATATGTCCTAATGAATTGTGGGATATATGTCCTAATGAGTTGTGGGATATATGTCCTAATGAGTTGTGGGATATATGTCCTAATGAGTTGTGGCATACATGTCCTAATGAGTTGTGGGATATATGTCCTAATGAATTGTGGCATACATGTCCTAATGAGTTGTGGGATGTATGTCCTAATGAGTTGTGGCATACATGTCCTAATGAGTTGTGGGATATATGTCCTAATGAATAGTGGGATACATGTCCTAATGAGTTGTGGGATACATGTCCTAATGAGTTGTGGGATATATGTCCTAATGAGTTGTGGGATACATGTCCTAATGAGTTGTGGGATATATGTCCTAATGAGTTGTGGCATACATGTCCTAATGAGTTGTGGGATATATGTCCTAATGAATTGTGGCATACATGTCCTAATGAGTTGTGGGATGTATGTCCTAATGAGTTGTGGGATACATGTCCTAATGAGTTGTGGGATATATGTCCTAATGAATTGTGGGATACATGTCCTAATGAGTTGTGGGATACATGTCCTAATGAGTTGTGGGATGTATGTCCTAATGAGTTGTGGGATACATGTCCTAATGAGTTGTGGGATATATGTCCTAATGAATTGTGGCATACATGTCCTAATGAGTTGTGGGATGTATGTCCTAATGAGTTGTGGGATACATGTCCTAATGAGTTGTGGGATATATGTCCTAATGAATAGTGGGATACATGTCCTAATGAGTTGTGGGATACATGTCCTAATGAGTTGTGGGATATATGTCCTAATGAGTTGTGGGATACATGTCCTAATGAGTTGTGGGATATATGTCCTAATGAGTTGTGGCATACATGTCCTAATGAGTTGTGGGATATATGTCCTAATGAGTTGTGGGATACATGTCCTAATGAGTTGTGGGATATATGTCCTAATGAGTTGTGGAATACATGTCCTAATGAATTGTGGGATATATGTCCTAATGAGTTGTGGGATATATGTCCTAATGAGTTGTGGGATATATGTCCTAATGAATTGTGGGATATATGTCCTAATGAATTGTGGGATATATGTCCTAATGAATTGTGGGATACATGTCCTAATGAATTGTGGGATATATGTCCTAATGAATTGTGGGATATATGTCCTAATGAGTTGTGGGATATATGTCCTAATGAGTTGTGGGATATATGTCCTAATGAATTGTGGCATACATGTCCTAATGAATTGCGGGATACATGTCCTAATGAGTTGTGGGATATATGTCCTAATGAGTTGTGGGATATATGTCCTAATGAATTGTGGGATATATGTCCTAATGAGTTGTGGCATACATGTCCTAATGAGTTGTGGGATATATGTCCTAATGAGTTGTGGCATACATGTCCTAATGAGTTGTGGGATATATGTCCTAATGAGTTGTGGGATACATGTTCTAATGAATTGTGGGATATATGTCCTAATGAGTTGTGGGATACATGTCCTAATGAGTTGTGGGATGTATGTCCTAATGAGTTGTGGCATACATGTCCTAATGAATTGTGGAATACATGTCCTAATGAATTGTGGGATATATGTCCTAATGAATTGTGGGATATATGTCATAATGAATTGTGGGATACATGTCCTAATGAATTGTGGGATACATGTCCTAATGAATTGTGGGATATATGTCCTAATGAGTTGTGGGATACATGTCTTAATGAATTGTGGGATACATGTCCTAATGAGTTATGGGATATATGTCCTAATGAGTTGTGGGATACATGTCCTAATGAGTTGTGGGATATATGTCCTAATGAGTTGTGGGATATATGTCCTAATGAATTGTGGGATACATGTCCTAATGAGTTGTGGGATATATGTCCTAATGAGTTGTTGGATATATGTCCTAATGAGTTATGGGATACATGTCCTAATGAGTTGTGGGATATATGTCCTAATGAGTTGTGGGATACATGTCCTAATGAGTTATGGGATATATGTCCTAATGAGTTGTGGGATACATGTCCTAATGAGTTGTGGGATATATGTCCTAATGAGTTATGGGATACATGTCCTAATGAGTTGTGGGATATATGTCCTAATGAGTTGTGGGATATATGTCCTAATGAGTTGTGGGATACATGTCCTAATGAGTTGTGGGATACATGTCCTAATGAATTGTGGGATACATGTCCTAATGAATTGTGGGATATATGTCCTAATGAGTTGTGGGATACATGTCCTAATGAATTGTGGGATATATGTCCTAATGAGTTGTGGGATACATGTCTTAATGAATTGTGGGATATATGTCCTAATGAGTTATGGGATATCTGTCCTAATGAATTGTGGGATATATGTCCTAATGAATTGTGGGATATATGTCCTAATGAATTGTGGGATATATGTCCTAATGAATTGTGGAATACATGTCCTAATGAATTGTGGGATACATGTCCCATTGATTTGTGGGATATCTGTCCTACTGAGTTGTGGGATATATGTCATAATGAATTTGTGGGATACTTGTCCTACTGAATTGTGGGATACATGTCCTAATGAATTGTGGGATACATGTCCTAATGAATTGTGGGATATATGTCCTAATGAATTGTGGGATACATGTCCTAATGAATTGTGGGATACATGTCCTAATGAATTGTGGGATACATGTCCTAATGAATTGTGGGATATATGTCCTAATGAATTGTGGGATATATGTCCTAATGAGTTGTGGGATATATGTCCTAATGAGTTGTGGGATATATGTCTTAATGAGTTGTGGGATATATGTCCTAATGAGTTGTGGGATATATGTCCTAATGAATTGTGGGATATATGTCCTAATGAATTGTGGAATACATGTCCTAATGAATTGTGGGATACATGTCCTAATGAGTTGTGGGATATATGTCCTAATGAGTTGTGGGATACATGTCCTAATGAGTTGTGGGATACATGTCCTAATGAGTTGTGGGATATATGTCCTAATGAGTTGTGGGATACATGTCCTAATGAGTTGTGGGATATATGTCCTAATGAGTTGTGGGATACATGTCCTAATGAATTGTGGGATATATGTCCTAATGAGTTGTGGGATACATGTCCTAATGAGTTGTGGGATATATGTCCTAATGAATAGTGGGATACATGTCCTAATGAGTTGTGGGATACATGTTCTAATGAGTTGTGGGATACATGTCCTAATGAGTTGTGGGATATATGTCCTAATGAGTTGTGGGATACATGTCCTAATGAATTGTGGGATATATGTCCTAATGAGTTGTGGGATACATGTCCTAATGAGTTGTGGGATATATGTCCTAATGAATAGTGGGATACATGTCCTAATGAGTTGTGGGATACATGTCCTAATGAGTTGTGGGATACATGTCCTAATGAATTGTGGGATATATGTCCTAATAAGTTGTGGGATACATGTCCTAATGAATTGTGGGATACATGTCCTAATGAGTTGCGGGATATATGTCCTAATGAATAGTGGCATACATGTCCTAATGAGTTGTGGGATATATGTCCTAATGAGTTGTGGGATACATGCCCTAATGAATTGTGGGATACATGTCCTAATGAATTGTGGGATATATGTCCTAATGAATTGTGAGATACATGTCCTAATGAATTGTGGGATACATGTCCTAATGAATTGTGGGATATATGTCCTAATGAGTTGTGGGATATATGTCCTAATGAGTTGTGGGATACATGTCCTAATGAATTGTGGGATACATGTCTTAATGAATAGTGGTATATATGTTCTAATGAGTTGTGGGATACATGTCCTAATGAATTGTGGGATATATGTCATAATGAATTGTGGGATACATGTCCTAATGAATTGTGGGATACATGTCCTAATGAATTGTGGGATATATGTCCTAATGAGTTGTGGGATACATGTCTTAATGAATTGTGGGATACATGTCCTAATGAGTTATGGGATATATGTCCTAATGAATTGTGGGATACATGTCCTAATGAGTTGTGGGATATATGTCCTAATGAATAGTGGGATATATGTCCTAATGAGTTGTGGGATATATGTCCTAATGAATAGTGGCATACATGTCCTAATGAGTTGTGGGATATATGTCCTAATGAGTTGTGGGATACATGTCCTAATGAATTGCGGGATACATGTCCTAATGAATTGTGGGATATATGTCCTAATGAATTGTGGGATACATGTCCTAATGAATTGTGGGATACATGTCCTAATGAATTGTGGGATATATGTCCTAATGAGTTGTGGGATATATGTCCTAATGAGTTGTGGGATACATGTCCTAATGAATTGTAGGATACATGTCTTAATGAATAGTGGGATACATGTCCTAATGAATTGTGGGATATATGTCCTAATGAGTTGTGGGATACATGTCCTAATGAATTGTGGGATATATGTCATAATGAATTGTGGGATACATGTCCTAATGAATTGTGGGATATATGTCCTAATGAGTTGTGGGATACATGTCTTAATGAGTTGTGGGATATATGTCCTAATGAGTTATGGGATATCTGTCCTAATGAGTTGTGGGATATATGTCCTAATGAGTTATGGGATATATGTCCTAATGAATTGTGGGATATATGTCCTAATGAATTGTGGAATACATGTCCTAATGAATTGTGGGATACATGTCCCAATGAGTTGTGGGATATATGTCCTAATGAGTTGTGGGATACATGTCCTAATGAGTTGTGGGATATATGTCCTAATGAGTTGTGGGATACATGTTCTAATGAATTGTGGGATATATGTCCTAATGAGTTGTGGGATACATGTCCTAATGAGTTGTGGGATGTATGTCCTAATGAGTTGTGGCATACATGTCCTAATGAATTGTGGAATACATGTCCTAATGAGTTGTGGGATATATGTCCTAATGAGTTGTGGCATACATGTCCTAATGAGTTGTGGGATATATGTCCTAATGAGTTGTGGGATATATGTCCTAATGAATTGTGGGATATATGTCCTAATGAGTTGTGGCATACATGTCCTAATGAGTTGTGGGATATATGTCCTAATGAGTTGTGGGATACATGTTCTAATGAATTGTGGAATACATGTCCTAATGAATTGTGGGATATATGTCCTAATGAATTGTGGGATATATGTCCTAATGAATTGCGGGATATATGTCCTACTGAATTGTGGGATATATGTCCTAGTGAGTTGTGGGATTCATGTCCTATTGAATTGTGGGATTCATGTCCTAATGAATTGCGGGATATATGTCTTAATGAATTGTGGGATATATGTCCTAATGAATTGCGGGATACATGTCCTAATGAATTGTGGGATATATGTCCTAATGATCTGCGGGATCCTTGTCCCAGTGAATTGTGGGATACATGTTCCATTGAATTGTGGGATATATGTCTGCCTGAATTGTGGGACAGCCCCCCTACTCAACTGTGCCATATGAGTCCTCCTGACTTGCGTGACAGCTGCCCTATTGAATTGAGGGACACATGTCCTAATGAATTGTGGGATATATGTCCTAATGAATTGTGGGATATATGTCCTAATGAATTGTGGGATATATGTCCTAATGAATTGTGGGATATATGTCCTAATGAATTGTGGGATACATGTCCTATTGAATTGTGGGATTCATGTCCTAATGAATTGTGGGATATATGTCTTAATGAATTGTGGGATATATGTCCTTATGAATAGTGGGATACATGTCCTAATGAGTTGTGGGATGTATGTCCTAATGAGTTGTGGGATACATGTCCTAATGAATTGTGGGATACATGTCCTAATGAGTTGTGGGATATATGTCCTAATGAATTGTGGGATATATGTCCTAATGAATTGTGGGATATATGTCCTAATGAGTTGTGGGATATATGTCCTAATGAGTTGTGGGATATATGTCCTAATGAGTTGTGGGATATATGTCCTAATGAATTGTGGGATATATGTCTAATGAATTGTGGGATATATGTCCTAATGAGTTGTGGGATATATGTCCTAATGAGTTGTGGCATACATGTTCTAATGAATTGTGGAATACATGTCCTAATGAATTGTGGGATATATGTCCTAATGAATAGTGGGATACATGTCCTAATGAGTTGTGGGATGTATGTCCTAATGAGTTGTGGGATACATGTCCTAATGAATTGTGGGATATATGTCCTAATGAATAGTGGGATACATGTCCTAATGAGTTGTGGGATATATGTCCTAATGAGTTGTGGGATACATGTCCTAATGAATTGTGGGATATATGTCCTAATGAGTTGTGGAATACATGTCCTAATGAATTGTGGGATATATGTCCTAATGAGTTGTGGGATATATGTCCTAATGAGTTGTGGGATATATGTCCTAATGAATTGTGGGATATATGTCTAATGAATTGTGGGATATATGTCTAATGAATTGTGGGATATATGTCCTAATGAGTTGTGGGATATATGTCCTAATGAATTGTGGGATATATGTCCTAATGAGTTGTGGGATACATGTCTTATGAGTGTGGCATACATGTTTCTAATGAATTTGTGGAATACATGTCTAATGAATTGTGGGATATATGTCCTAATGAATAGTGGGATACATGTCCTAATGAGTTGTGGGATATATGTCCTAATGAATAGTGGGATACATGTCTTAATGAGTTGTGGGATACATGTCCTAATGAGTTGTGGGATATATGTCCTAATGAGTTGTGGGATATATGTCCTAATGAGTTGTGGGATATATGTCCTAATGAGTTGTGGGATATATGTCCTAATGAGTTGTGGCATACATGTTTTAATGAATTGTGGAATACATGTCTAATGAATTGTGGGATATATGTCCTAATGAATTGTGGGATATATGTCCTAATGAATTGTGGGATATATGTCCTAATGAATTGTGGGATATATGTCCTAATGAATTGTGGGATACATGTCCTATTGAATTGTGGGATTCATGTCCTAATGAATTGTGGGATATATGTCTTAATGAATTGTGGGATATATGTCCTTATGAATAGTGGGATACATGTCCTAATGAGTTGTGGGATGTATGTCCTAATGAGTTGTGGGATACATGTCCTAATGAATTGTGGGATACATGTCCTAATGAGTTGTGGGATATATGTCCTAATGAATTGTGGGATATATGTCCTAATGAGTTGTGGGATGTATGTCCTAATGAGTTGTGGCATACATGTCCT